>JAVJIF010000244.1:0-100592 GCA_038442645.1 Agave tequilana | reverse complement strand
TAGCTATGTTGGCCTCAATGAAATGGATACCTCCTTTAGAAGAAGTAGGGTCATTAGTCCTAAATTTTTTCGGAGTTGGTTCCATTGGATGTTATTATCAGCTAATTCTTCATATAATAACCATCCTTCATGTTCGTTCTTTTTCAAAAATCCTCCTTGGAACATGGATTCTAATAGCGTTTTAGTTTGATATTCTAATCCATCATAAAGAACTTGGCAAAGTTGCCATTTCTCTGGCCCATGGTGAGGGCATTGGGCAAGGAGGTCCTTAAAACGTTCGAAGTATTTTCAAAAGGTTCATTGGCAGTTTACTTAAACTGTAAGATGCTCTTCCTAATTAGTGCAGTCTTGTGGATGGGATAAAACTTCTTTAAGAAGGCTTTGATGAAATTATCCCATGAGGATATTGAACCGGCCTCTAGATTGTAGAGCCATTTCTTTGCTAAGTCTTTTAAAGCGAATGGGACAAACCGTAATTTGATGGCATCTTCTCCTAGGTTGGGTATCTTCATCAAGAGACATACTTCTTCAAATTCTCTTATGAAAAAGTATGCATCCTCGAATTTAAGTCCATGAAATTTGGGAAGAGTGTTGATGTATTGTGGCTTGAGCTCAAATTAGTCAACACCTTCATCGGATAACTGAATGCAAGAAGGAAGAGAGGTCCTAATAGGATGAACCTATCTTGTAGTGACGGTGGTTGTACCATGTGTGAGTCGGGCTTTTGTTCTCGTGGTGAACTGGTTCTAGTTAGTCTAGATGTAAATAGGTCTCTCGACCAAGCTGACATGCACAGTTAACAAACAAGTTCACCCAATCAATCAATGAAAAAGAAAAACAGTCAAAATTCCTATTCTAGGGTAAGCCTTGACCTAGATGACTCCTAACTTTAGACTGTCTTTAGGAGGTATATTGCCGACCTTAACCACAAGTTAATCGGCCAGGTAGGTGGCATGACCGGTGGGAGGTTTTCCGTCAAAGACGTTCCTTAATTAAATAACCACCGATCTTCGGGCTTTCTGCCCTTAATCCCCTTCCTTTGCACCTATTTGGCAAGAGTTAATTTCGAACAACTTCCTCCATCCAATCTCCTAGTGAGTCTGAGTTAACCTAGGGCCAACGTCTAGTCAATTTTTAATTAGGGTTAGGGTTGTGAGTGTGACGGAGATGATTTGTAGGTCAAGGAAGGGTGATAAAATCCCCACCTTATCTTGTTAATGGGTTTTGCCCTTAAAATTTTTTTTGTGTACGTGTAAAGCAGTAGATAAGCAATAACTCAAAAAGCAGTAAACAGCCCAGAGTGTTTCCTAATCTATATGCAATGCAAATGTGCCTTGTCGCCAGCACTCTTAACAGAATAAAAAAATTAAATAGACACGTGCCTAAGATGCAAGAGTCTAATTTTTTTATCTTTCAACAATTAGGTTACTGTTAATTAATTAACAGTGTGTAGGGTGATCACAAAGAAAAATTAACAGAGCAGTAAACAAAACTTGAAATTTGCAGCAACCTGTAGAAAACAAAGTGAGTAGTTCACTACTCAGGCCGCGAAAACGCGACTATAGCCACGTAAACGCAGCTCTGTAGTAGGCTCTATTGCTCTGCCTTCGAGGGCAGAGACACAAATTGTTATATGTCCTTTGCTGCTGTTAGTTTTTCTGTTCTCTGAAACTGCAAACAGAAAGAATAAAAGAATTAGTTTTGAGAATATTGTGTCGTTCCTTCCCCGACAACGGCGCCAAAATTTGATTGAAACTTGAGATTACAAAGAAAAAGTTAAAGTTCTCAGTCTCAATTCTATCCGCTGCAACAAGGGCAGGATGTGCATAAAAGCCAAAGATTTCTCTGTATTACTTAGATCAAAACAAAAGAGAGTGATTAGATTTAAATGATTTGATTGGAGATATGCAGTTTACTATTCTTCTACCACAACCCATAGTGCAAGTCTTGAAAAGTGAATATCATTTTAAAACAAGTAAAATCTATTCTAGGTTATTAATAGAAATTCAAGCAAGATAAATGATATTAGAATCTAACTAATTTGCACTAATAAAAATTCAACAAGTGTTCATCCTAACTTCTAAGTACAGCATAAGAAAAGTCTTATCTTTAGGTTATGCTGTCAAAGTACTTAAGTATGAATTTATGAAGAATCGTTTAGAGGTGTAACCTAGATTAGAAAAACTAACTATCAATTAATCTTCAAGAAAACTGTTTTAAACCTAGGGTTTCTAAAATTGATTATCAATCCTTTCACTTTCTAAACTACACTAGGGTTGTTTAAGAGATTAGTAAACCATAATTTAAAATTAGTTATTCATCTCTTTTTTTTATTTTCAATTTTTGTTTATTGTGAAGAATTGTGAAAGAGAGAAGAAGACAAATAAAAAGATCACAGCATAAAACAAAATTAAATGACAAAATTAAATGACAAAGAAGAAAAGGTAACCTTTATTTAAATGTCACTTCCAAATACAATGCTTCTCTCCTCCTCCAAAATATGCTAAAAATGAAATGAAATTACAAGAAATTTGCAAAGAGAAAATCTAAAGAAAACCCTATGTTCCCGTCTCTGGATGCGCCTTTCTGTTGCTCTGCAGGGTATTTATAGTGCCTAATATGCAAAACGCGAGTTAAAACTGTGGAACACACAAGATTCAAACGCGGTCTCAGTTTGCACCCGCGCCTAATATACAAGACGCGAAAAGGCACAAACGCCGAAAATTGCCATCTCTCTGTTGGGTAAACAGGAGTTGCAAGATTCAGGTCTGAAACCTTTAGCCCAAATTGGAATTCATCCAAGGCATTGGCTATGAAACGCGCCAAGGCAATGGCCGTGAAACGCAAGCTTCACAAGCAAAGCCAGCGCCAAGTGCCAAAAGCTCCTGCACTCGCGTCCAGAGAACTTCAAATCTGCGGCGCAAATTCCAGAAGGAATGCACCTACACAGACTTCATGAGGGGGTCCAGATGGTTATGCCAAGGTGCAGGCCTGGATGGACTACAGACATCATCGGGTGACATACCAGCAGAGGCCTCTATCCAGAGTTGGCCTCTCTGCATCCAAACGCGGGCGTGCAAGATGATCCGAGAGGCGGTTCCTCCTGAAGAGACCAAACAGAAGCATGAGAGCTCTGGGTCATCTTCATCCGCGGAGTCACCTTCACCCATGAAGACAGGGACCCTGTTAGAAGCTTTAGAGAAGGCAAGGTCTCTCAGAGCAAAACAAATGAAAACAGTCCAAGTCCGGATTGTTGAAGAAGGAGAGGGTGCACCCTATTTATAGGCAGTCCCTAATAACTGTCATTAATGGTGCATCAATCGGAACTGTCGCGCACGACTGTCAAAGCCCAATAAAGGACTGACGCGTGGAACGCTGCTTTGAAAACCGTCGAGAGCGCCGGTTTCCAACCGCCAGCGTCGGTTTTACATTCAAAAGCATTAATGCCTAAATCCAATGAAGGACCGACGCGTGGACAACTGCCTTGGGAAGCAACACGGATGACCCGATATCCCAATCGACAGTGAAGACTTGACGTTCAAAAATCTCCTAAGTCAGGCTGCATTAAACGCAGATAGGAGAATCGCGTCCCTTCAGCAAACAAGACTGCGTCTCTCGCGTCTGCTTGATCCGCGTCTTTCTTAGCAAGACAGAGCCGCGTCTTACCCTGTGATCGATGCTGCGTCTCATCAAAAAGACTTAGTGAAATCTAAGTTCCTATGGACTGATGACCGCGTCTCACTCCATGGATCAGAGCCGCGTTTCACCCTGTGATTGACGCCGCGTCTCATCAAAAGGACTTAGTGAAATCTAAGTTCCTATAGACTGATGACCGCGTCTCACTCCATGGATCAGAGCCGCGTTTCACCCTGTGATTGACGTCGCGTCTCATCAAAAGGACTTAGTGAAATCTAAGTCCCTATGGACTGACGACCGCGTCTCACTCCATGGATCTATGCCGCGTCTCATCAAGGAGACTCAGAATCGACGCCGCGTCTCATTGAAAGAACTTGGTCTCATCTAAGTTCAGCATTCACAACAAGGCAAAGAAGATGGAACAAAAACTTCAAACTTTTATTATATCAAAAAATAGTAAAAGTGGATACAAACACTCTAACAGAGTGTCCTCTTCTTTACAAAAAAAAAAGGGGAAAAGGAAGAAAGCTAAAAGTCTTGATCCGGCAAGGAACGGATGCGCTCCCTGAGACGATGCATCTCGTGCTGACTTGCCTTCTCAGCTTCCATCATGGCTTCGACCCGCAGCTCCTCTTCAGATAAGAAGGGTTTTGCAGCCAGCTGCGCTCGCAGGGATTCCAACCTGGAGGAATGAATGGTCTGACTCTCTTCAGCTCGGGCCTTCGCAGCTTGTTGCTCCTGCAGCCTCTTCTCGACGGTGGCAAGCGTCCCCTCATTGCTCACGATTATGGCTTCCGCCTTAGCAATAGCGGCCCGAGCATTGATAATGGCAAGTTCTGCGTTTTGCCGAATGAACTCGAATTCCATTGAATCGTCAGTCAGTTTCTGGCATTCAGCCTGGGAACGCTCGAGATTTCTGACCTCTTCAGCAACTTGCGCTTCCACCTCCTTTCGCTCTTGCTCTTGGGTAGCTAGAAGCCTAGTCAGGATGACCTGAGCTTCATGAGAAGAGCTAGCATCGTCCAAAGACTTCAGCTCCTCCAGGTCCTTTCCCAATCGCTCCACCAACAGCAGACACGCCTGGGCAAGCGAGGAGCCCCCGGTCAATTCAATGGTCCCGGCCATCTTTCCAAGGAACGTTGGGCAAAGGCAAAAGAACTACGCCCGGACAGGATAAAATCGATGCACGATCGCATCGCGTCAAGGAATTGCTGAACCGATTTGCGTGTCAGGAAATCCAGGGTATCATCGCCCGGAGTACTCCCCGACCCCTTTTCTATCATAGAGAACGGGGTGTAAGCCGGCTCTTTTTGCGTGAGGGTCGTACTGACCGTCGACACGGCGAGAGCGAGACTAGCCACAGGCGCTTCCGGAGGTGCTATCTCTGCAGAAACCTCCGCGGCCAATGATGGAGTAGCCAGCGCGACCTCCTCAGAAACTTCAACCGAAACCTGAGCTGTGTGGCCTTCTGGAAGGGTACCGACCGTCAGACTCTCCCACCTGAGCCCCCTCAGTCCTCTCTGCAAGTTATCGCGACGTTAGCCACAAGGGTAGAAAAGCGAAACATTTAAAACATCAGAGCTGCCTTACTAGGTTGGAGGTCCAGAGACGGCGAATCCCGCGGAGTAGAAGTCTCCCCCGCTTCAGCGGTAGCCTCCTCACCCTGCAGAGTGAGAACCTCCTCAGCCTCAGTGGTTGCTTCCTCTTCTGGCAAAGTGGAAGGCTCCCCAATTTCAACAGTTGCCCCCTCCGAGGTTATCTCGGCAACTGAAGCCTCAATTCCCTCGGGCTGGGTCAACTCTTTTACCATTTCCTCGATATGCGAGGAAGTTGTAGCTTCAGCATCCCCGGCCAACCCTGCAACATAAAAGAAGAATGTTAGAACATCCTCTTCAATATGTAAAGAGAAATTAGGACGGAAGATGAAAAGAGTACCTTCAGCAAGGATAATCGCCAGCGGTGATACGGTCGATGGCTCACCCTCATATATTTCCTCCTCCGAGACGTGGAGGAATTTACTCTGATCAGGAGGAGCGGGTTCATCGCTGTAGTCGACATCGTCCTCAAAATCGCTTTCCCCCGATAATGAGGAAGACGACAGCTCCACACGAGGAAGCTCTACAACCGGAGCCACGCCTCCAATTACCCCAGTGGTAGGACTAGGGTCAACCGCCTAAAGACTGGAAATGAAAACACAAGAAGACTCTGGCTGCTGTGCCTCACCTCTCCCTTCATGAGCTGAGGAAGGCTCGAGCTGAGCTGAGATTCTAGGAATCCCGACATCCCCTCCGCTCATTATGTCAACCTTGATTGACTCGTCCTCTTCGGAGGCGGTGGGTTTTGTCAACAAGCTCCCCTTCCTCCACGGTTCCACTGTGCGACCTGGGAGCACGAACCAAAGGTACATCCTCGTCAGACATCGCTCCTCCCCTCTGTTCCTCGACACCAGCAAGGACGTCTTCAGATTGAGAGACTTCGGCTGTCAAGTCCCTCCGAACCTTCTTTGGGGTAGGTTCAGCAACGGAAGTAGACCGTCAACGACGCTTGCTTACCCCCCGTCGAGACTTAGTTGCCCGCGGCTCCTCCCTCATTGTTGGTGGCTCCGCCCTTGTCGCTCGCGGCTCTGCACTTATCGGTCGCGGCTCCACCCTTATTGCCCGTGGCTCCCTTTTCGATCTTCTCCCGACCTCCTTATGGGCCTTCAGGTACTGGTCGATGAGTTTCGAGTGTTTACCGGACTCTGACCTTGCCTCTAGGTTTGCATTGATGCTCTCAATGCATGAAGACTCCGGAACAAAGTCTGGTGTCTGGATGGCTTGAGTAGCAAGTGCAGAAGCTGAAGCTCGTACGGTACTTGGGCCCTCGATAGGTAGACGGAATGTCGCTCCCGTCCCTCCGGCCACACTGTAGTACCAAGCCCGAGCACCTTCGAACAGGTTCCCTTCGAAGGCAAGTCGAGCATTGGGATTGCCGACATAGAGTTGATCGTAGCCGAACTGTCGGGAAAACGACTCGCATGTACGACTCGATTGTGCACGAAGTCCCTTGCCGGAACAGCACATATCCTGGCCGGATGTTGATCAACCACCAGAAGACTCCCACAGACAGTTGCGAGAAGTCATCCCGGCCAGCGACATCAGCGAATAGTTCCCCGAAAGCTGCACCAGGAATCTCTGGAAAGCAGAGTTGAGTTGGTAGTTCGTGGCGACTGAAAGACACTTCGAACATAATAGATGTAGGCGTCACGCCACTCCGAACGTTCCAGCCGCTGCACAAATGGGATAGGATTTTCTTTTTCTTTTCTTTGTTTTTACTCGAGGACGAGCAAAAGATAAGTGTGGGGGTGTGATTGGTAGTCAAAAGTGCATTTTTATCATCATATTTACCATCACATTTTCATATTTATTCATTTAATTCTGCACATTTATTAATAATTTGTAATTTATTGTGTGCAGGCCTCGAATTATTAATTTAATAATAAATAAAGCTTAAAGAGCCCAAAAGCCCAGATCCAAGCCCATATTTGAAGCCCAAGAGTCAAAGTGCAAATACCAATTGTCAAAGTGCAATTATGCAAGGGCTAAAGTTGCAATTATTAAAGATGAGGGAAGGATATAATTCTACCCAACCCTAAACTCTTGCAGGATGAGCATAAAAGCCAAAGATGAGAAGGAAATTCATTTAAAAGAGATTGGGAGAATACAAAGTCTAGATAACTTGATTTCCAAGTTATATCCATATCCCAAGATGGAGAGCCAGGATCACACTTCCAGAAGCAAACGCTCACATGGACGGACCAGGAGAGGCCACGCGCCAAAGCGCGTGGCAATCTGCCACAGTATTGCCGCAAATCCGCGGCAAATACAAGGATTCCGCGGCAAAGTTGATGAGTTCAAATCCCAGATTTCGTGGGCAAGTTCATCCAGGACTCCTCGGCCTTCTGTACCTATAAATATCTCCTGCAGTGCAACGTACAGAGCATCCAGCGTCCAGCAAAGGGCCAAAGTTAGGATTTTTAGGGTTTTTCTTCTTTCTTTTAGGTTAGATTTTATTTCCACCTTTGTAAATTTTATTTTCTTTTTATGAAAGCTGAGAGGAGATGATGCATTCATGGAGGAAGGGATCCTCTTGTATCGATGGTGACAGCCGGTGTAAGTTGTAAATTTTCCTCCATTGTTTAAATCAAATCAAAGCTTGTTTTGTTCTTTTTATGTTTATTGTGTCTCTATCTTTGTCTATCTTTGTTTTTCTATTATGACATTGTTTCTCTCTCTAATGTCTTGCCCACCATGAGATCCAACTGCTTCGAGAATACCTAGCCGAAGAAGGAACCTTGACGGCCCATGGCGATGAACAGGTCTTCATAGCTTGTTTTTCATTTCGTAGAGTAGATTAAGAAGGCGGACGATCCCATAAGCCGTGCTTGTACGCTTTCCAAGAAAAGGTAAATCATCGCAACGGTTCAAACGGCAAGCGGACTAAAGAGATAAGTTTTCTTTTCTTTTCTCTTCTTTTATTTTATTTTTGTAGATTAAGTAACTCATCTTCCTATTCTTTTCTACCACCCATTGTAAATACCACTATTTAACTAATAAAAATAAAAGCTTTAGAGTATAACTTGCTTAACGCTTCCATCGCAGTCCCTCCTTGAGGATCACGACCCGCATAGCCCTGCTACCGCGGATTAGAACTGATACTTGCACATCTATTTTTAAAAACTAAAATACCATCTTTTGTGTGCAGGAAATCTCAGTCAACAAGTCCAAAAAGAGGCTTTTTGGCGAAGCTGTCAGTTAGCTTCCTGGCGATGCTTTGAATGGCTTCAAAGGCGGAGTTGGATGATGCTAGCCTCTCAAGCGAGGCTATCTCCTTGGGCTCATGTAATGCTAAACGCTAGCATCGTAAACTGCTGAGGTCTGTTTAGAAACAATCTGGGTCCACTGTTCTGCTTGCTGGATCAGTGGAGTCCTAGCTGCTTCCTTGTCCCTTGGAGATGGGTGAAAACTGGTCTTCAGCTCGTCTGTCACTAGACATTGTTCGGACCAATGATAATCTTGTCTTTTTTAGGTGTCAACAAGACCCCTTCAAAGTTTTCGAAAGTCTGCATAGCCCAGACTTCGAAATACTTTGAACTGCTTTGATGGTGTATGGAATATGAACATCGCCATGATGGTTGAGTTCAGCTTCGCTTTCAATCCTGCTTTGGGATAAATTCGCCGAAGAATTGTGCAGATTCGCGAGTAGCTTCGCGCGCGGGTAGCTCCGCATCTGGGCTTCCGGAGATAGGTTCGCTCTGGAACACCTGTCGCTTTCCCGAGACCAACCGCCGTGGGTCGATTACGAGGAGGATTACTCCTTCTCTTGCGCTGACCGAGGGAGATATTCTCCGCTTTGCACGTTTCCAAGGGAGGACATTCCCTTTCTTCAAGGCGCCATAAATGCCTTTTATGAGGGAGACGTTTTCTCTCTTTGTACGGTTCCAATGGAAACCATCCCTATTATCAAGGCGCAATAAATGCCTTAAATGCGCTCGTGCTTCCACGCTTAAGGTGGTTGCGCTCAGGCCATGGGGCCTATAAATAGGACGCTTGAGGTCCTCTGAAGAGAAGTGCTCTGCCTTTCTTCTCTTCTCTTGGTTGAGAGATACTCAGATCTCTGAATTAGTGGGAATGACCACTCTGGTTCTTATCCGGCCAAGGACGGTAAGTCTTGATCATTCAAAGACTTCACCAATTTTAGGGAACTCATCTCCCTTAATTTAGTTTTGACAGCTGCTTCAGGGATTAACTTCCCTTATTCTTCATCTTGCAATTGGCTGCTGCAGAGAAGGATCTCATCATAGCTTTCCCACGAAGCTATCATCTTGACTTGATCAGAGAAAGATCACTGCATGTTAAGTTCGCTACGCAGGCAGGACTTGGGACTTGGTCTCTTCAATAGTTGAGCCAGTCTTGCCATATTGGTGAGGTTGAGACTGTATCTCACAAGATCAGTCTAACTTTGCCATATAGGCAAGGCTAGGACTTGGCATTTGCTGAGCTAGTCCATGGTGCTGTGCGAGCGAGGCTTGTCCTCTGCTTTGACTGAAGTCGGATTGCTTCGCCGCCAAAGAATCTGACTTAGTATTTTGCAGCTTTTTCTGTGCTTAATTGCTAACTTGCTCCAATTTGCATTGCAGTGAGCTATGTTTGCCAGTCTGGTAACTTGATGGAAGAAACCATGAAATTGCCTTATGCTTCCCCAGTTGAAGCTTTACTTTTAAGCAGGAGGAACAATTCGGGGCAACGGGTGCGTGTCCCAGAGGCCGTTGGCAGCCTCTTATCCGAGATGATTCGTTCTGAGGTGAGGCTGGCTGCCGCTTTTACCGGAGATGATCCGCTTCAAGATAGTGGGCGTCGCCTGTGGGATCGCCGGCATCATTGCCGACTTTCAACTTTGGTGGCCTTTGGGGGCGATCCACTTCGGGAAAGCGGGCATCACACCCGTTAGATCACTGGTATCACTGTCGATTCCCATTATACGTGATCTATCGTGTTGGCGGCGATAGGTTTTTATTGCCAGGCTTCAACAAAAATGGCCTGGCAAGATCCGCCATTTTTGTGGAGAAAAATGGCCGTGTCCTTGTGGCACCATCTGTTCCTATGCGAAGGCTTATGGCCTTGTGCAGGAGGAAGCCTTTCATGTCCCCTTTTTTTGGCTTGGAAGCAGATAAAACCGCTTGTATGCCTCAAATGATCCTTTTGGAAACTGAATGTGTTGTATGAAACACAACTTTGATGTAATATCAATGTACCCTTGCTTTTAAATCAATGAAAGTTCATCTCTTGATCATCTGATTTTTGCTTGCTTTCATTGAGAGTCTGGTCATAGCGGACCAAACTGTATGTGGAGTTAGGGACATAGTCCCTCCTTTGAATGAGCTTCGCGAAACTGGCATGTTCGCGAACTGTGCCTTTTCAGGGGCTAAGATGAACTTTTGGCGAAGTCTTTGAAAGGTTGTGCGAAGCCCGCACTTTGCTCTAGGGCGAAGTTAACCCTCAGTGGGGTTGAATCAGCATTTTTTGGGAAGACGCTTTGGGCGGCGTTCCAAATAAATTCGAAACGGCGGCATGTGCCCTTTTTCGATGCCTCGTTTGGGGCGCTGATTGGCCTATAAAAGCCCGATCGGGCTGAACAGAAAAAGATCTCCTTTTTCAGAGAAATTTTTGTCTTTCCGTCTTCTTCTTCCTCCTTTACTCAGAGTACTTTGAGAACTTTTGCAGTTCTTAATGGCACCCAAAAGACGAGCGGGAAAGAAGTCGCCACTTCTGCAACGGAGGGTCCTCCTTCTTCGGTCATCGAACGACCAGTCACTGGTAAGAGACTCTCTCCTCTAATTAGAGACTTCGCTTTCTTTCAAAGCCGATCTTCGGCTATCAGGACGGTCGAATATGATCCGTCCTCATTAGGGAACTTGTTTCCCTGAGTTTCCCTATTCTCCTTGCGTAGGGATTTAAGAACTGAACAGTTCTTCTTTAGGCTTCCGTACGGAGCTATTGCTTGGGCTGTCTTCGTCCTGTTTGGGGAACAGGACTCGAACATGTCCTTTCAGTCGTGATGACTTTTGACCGTAATGCCTCTTGATGACGTCAGCCCTTAGGGCTATACCACTTCCTGCTTGAGCGGAGTTGGTTCTTTGGACGTTTTCTGCAGCATGCGGTACTGTCTGCGAGACCAAACTTTGTCGAGGCTATCGCCTTGCTGGCCTTGCTCACTGGGCGAGGCTAGGCCTTAGTAATATTTTCTGCTTGACTGTTGAACTAATCATAGTCCTCTTTTTTTTCCTTTGCAGTGCATTACGCCCTCGGCCCCTTGAATAATTTGTTTGGGATGACCGCCGAACAGACGGTAACATCAGCCTGCAATTCTATGGCCAGGCTTCTCTTTTTAGTGAGAAGAGTTCCGTCGTGCGGGACACACTTATCCATGGTGGTGACCAGCTCACCCTGAGAAGTATTCTGACCACCGCTCCTCTCGAGGATATCGACCGTTGGACTTACAAAAAGCCTGACTTCATGTTTGGAGATGCCGCACCTGATCCTGATCACCAGCTGCAGGCCGGTGAAGGGCCGTGGATCTTCCAGTCGGATGGCGAGAAGTTTTATCTTCCGTCTAACAAGCGGCACTTTTTTTTATCTTCCTTTGAGTGTGTAACTCAGGCTCGGAAGATGCGTGGGGCGTGAGCCGAAGCGTCGAATCCGTCCATGTTGGGAGATTGACGTTTCAGTTTCCTGGTTTTTCAAGAGCGGGCCGTCCTCACAACATAATGGGCCTATTTCCAGGAAATGTGTCGCGGGAGCTTCCAGTAGGAGAGAATCCAGCTGTGGCGCAGACTTTTGGCGCCCAATTCTGCGCAGTTAACGGGAACTACCCTGCCACTGACTTCAAGGTTCCCGGTTGGGTTCATCCGCCGAAGACATGGTGGGCGGAACTAACCAACTATATCCTTGCTCACTTCGAGGAGGACTTGGAGAGGTTAAACCTCTATGAGGCCGTCAGGGTGACCTGCTACGGCATTGAGATGAAGGTGGCGTGCTTCTACGCCATCCTTGAATTGTATTGCCCAGCCTCGGGGACTTTCTTCACCCCGGTTAGCGAGTTGGGCATGGCCTTGCATGAGATGTGGGAGATCTCTGCTTTGCCCTTTGGGTCTCTCCCATATGAAGAGTACTTTCCATGCGAGATGGAGTTGGCTCTCCTGGAGAAGCAGGAGCCTGCTTTACTCGAGACTTATCGGGAGTTAATGTGTCATTTGCACATTTGTTCCAGCATTCATGGTGGCAGCAAAGGTAGCTCGAAGAGCTTAAAGAGCTGGGGGAGCTATTTGTTCCCGGATATGAAGAATGCTCCTGAAGCAGCTCATTGCGGAGTTGCTAAAGGGGACATCTTGGAACGGATGGAGACGCATGCTCAAAGGGACATCGTCGTGACAGAAGACGATGGTCCCTATAAGAAAGGTGATGTCCTTCGGAGCTTTCACCATCAGGCTCGTCAGCCTGTGTCTTGGAAGGCACTGCTGGCCATATGGTTAAAGAAATGTGTAGTGCCGTCTTCCTCGGGTGACATCGTTCACCCGAATGTCTTGTTGCCCGCTGTTCGCTTGGTCCATGGCCACCGTCTGGGTCTTCTCCCGGCCATGGTGTGATGTATACAAAGAGGCCTTCGTGCATTAACGGAGGCTTTCTGCAGGCCACCGGCGACGAGGCGTGGGAAGGGTGCCATTCTGCCTTGTGACGGACCTAATCCTCGGATAGGTCTGCCATACACTTACTTGATGGCGTGGTTCGCTTTGAACTGCCCTTCTCTTATTGGAGCTGGAGCGGACCCTCCGCAAGGTGTTCGAACAGCGCTTCTCCGCCGTTTCGAAGAATGTTCATGGCTGAAGACCTATGTGGCCGAGGCCCACAAGTTGGTGCGTCGACACGACGCTTACAACCTCTTCGCTGTTTTCCTCACGTCCGGGGTGCAGGACACGACGAGGAATTCTGAGATGCGGAGTCAGGGCGGTCTCCCATGAGTCGGGGGATTTTTGAGTGGCTGGTTAGCATCCGGCCCTCGCATTTGTTGTATAGAAGCGGGGATACCTGCTATCTGGAGCCTTACATCCCGAGTCGGTTCGCTCGACAGTTTGGGTACGACCAACTGTATGTGGGCAACCCTAATCTTGATTTAGCTTTTATGGGGAGCCTCATTGATGGGGCCCGTGCCTTGCGGTTCTTTATTGCAGACAGCACTGGGGCGTGGCTACGCACGCCGTTGAGAGATCCCAATCTTTCGACGACCCTGTGCTTTTGCCAATGGTATGCAGCTTCTAACTCCACCCCTCTTAGATTTAATGCCAACCGTTCGGGTGTGAGGTTAATCTCTCATCGAATGAAGCAGAAGGCTTCTGAGAGGAAGGAGGAAAACGAGTCCGTGTTCCTGGCATAGAGGAGTTTATCGCTGTAGATGATAGCGAGGCTTCTGATGCAGGGAGTCCTCGCTTCGAGACAGGGACGGGAGCTGATACCCGCGGGGCTGATACCCATGGGGCTGATACCCATGGAGCCGGCTCTGGTGTGTGGGGACAGCTCCTCCACAATGTGTGGAAGAAGTGGAGGAAGAGGACTCTGACGTCCACTTCAAGAGAAAGCGGGGGAGTAGATCCCGTAGGAAGTCGTTGGCGAAGAAGCCTCGCCGCCAGGCTCCTACAATTGTGGTAGAGGGTGAACCCTCTGCGGCGCTTCATCCTGCTGCTCCCTTAGGGGCTGAACCATCGGTTGCTGAACCGACTACTGGTGGATTTGCTCCGGGT
Organism: Agave tequilana; assembly: GCA_038442645.1. NCBI lineage: Eukaryota > Viridiplantae > Streptophyta > Magnoliopsida > Asparagales > Asparagaceae > Agave > Agave tequilana. The sequence goes on along the minus strand of JAVJIF010000244.1, from coordinate 86,623 downwards.
CTGGGTAAGATCGACCTTACCTGTGCCTTTGGCGTATTCCCAATAACTCATTATTTGCTTCTAATTGCAGGGGCCGAGGCAGTTGGAGAACAGGGGGAACATTATGATCCCCTGTTTACTTATGGGACTGCAGCTGGTTCCTTCGCCCACTCGGAGGAATCCGGAGGTGATGCGGCCGACATTGGTCCCTCGAGCGCTGGGACTTCCAAAGGAAGTCCTGTGGCGTCGAGCTCTGTTGGGTGGTCTGGCGGATATTCGGCGAGCGAGAGCGGGCCGGCTATTCGCGTTGACTCTGCTAAAAATTTCCCGATGGGGCCTTTGGAGACCGATACAGCTGACGAAACGCTTGAGGCGACATCAGCCTTCGGTATGACGATAACTTCTTGGCCTCTTCTGTTTGTTGTATCTCCTTTTTGACCACGGTTTTGTTGTAGGTGTTCGTCCTCAAGATGCATCAACTTTGAAGGAACCGGAGGGTTCCCCTGAGGGGTCAGAGGGTGAGTTGAGCGCTTCGACCGCGATGGATGCTGCTGTGTTGGATGCGCTGTATGGCGACCTGCCCCCTTATCAGCCCAAGGCAGCTGAGAGGTTGGGGGTTACGGAGGCGACAGTCCCGAAGGTGTCCTCACTCCCGAGTGAGGTGCCGGCAAGTATGGAGTTGAGGGTGATCACAAACCCTACTTCTCTGACCCTGGTGATTGAGCCTGTTGCTCAGGAGGTGGTTGCTAGTCCCATTTCTGCGGTGGCTGGCGTACTGGTTTCGATGAGGACTTCGCCGAGATCGCCCTCGGCTTACCCTGCTGCTGTCAGTGCCTCCACTGCTTCTTCTGCGACGGCGTCGACCAGGCTGGTAGATTACTCCGAGGTTGCCTCTCTACCAGAAATCGCTGAGGCTGAGAATGATTTCATAGATGATCTGGTCGATAGCTTTTATAACAGTTTGGAGCGGACTATCGACCTGGTCTTGAAGGGCTCGTGTTGACTGAGATTTCCTGCACACAAAATATGGAATTTTAGTTTTAAGAATAGGATGTGCAAGTTCTCAATTCTAATCCGCGGTAGCAGGGCTATGCGGGTCGTGATCCTCAGGGAGGGACTGCGATGGAAGCGTTAAGCAAGTTATCTCCTTTTTTTAGTTAACAAAAGAAAGTAAGAAACTATTAGTTAGAAGGGAAGTGGTATTTACAATGGGTCGGAAAAGATAAACTTTGGAGAAGAGATGTGATTTATTCTACAAAAAGAAAAGAGAAAAATACTTACTTTATTTTGGTGGGGAAAAACGTGAAAACCTTACATGTCTACCTTGCTTAGGAGGCGTTCAACGCATAGATCATAAACTCGAGCCCGGTCCTTGTGCACATTATATCGTCAAATATCAAGAACGAAGTGATGCGAAGCTTGGAAGTGGAGAGCTTTCACGTAGCTTAGTTATACTCGCTTGGAATTCACTTGCATGTTCTTCAACAACCACAGAGATGAAAAGAGAAAAAGAAATAGAAAACAAAAACAAAAGTAAAACATAGAAATAAGAAACAAAATAAAATAATACCTTTATTGATCAACGCAATGGCAGAGAAGAAGGAGGTACATCGGTGTCACGCTCAATATAATCCTCTCTCTCTTGAAAAATAAAAAGAAGAAAATCTAACCTAGAAGAAGAAAACCTAAACCCTAGCTTTTGGCCCTTTGTTGGACGCTGGACCACTCTGTACGTTGCACTGCAGGGGGTATTTATAGGTGCAGAAGACCGAAGAGTCCTGGATGAAGTTGCCCACGAAAACTGGTCTCTGGATAAGCTCAAAGTGCCGCAGAATCCTGGTTTTTGCCGCAATTTTGCAGCAAAACTGGCTCTTCTGGCCACGCGCTTTGGCGTGTGGCCTCTCCTGATCCGTTCAGCTGGGCTTTTGCTTCTGGAAGTGTGATCCTGGCTCTTCATCTTGGGATTTCGAGATGACTTAGAAATCAAGTTACCTTGATCTCAATTATCCCAAATCTTTTATCCACGAATTTCCTTCTTATCTTTGGCTTTTATGCTCATCCTGCAAGAGTTTAGGGTTGGGTAGAATTCTATCCTTCCCTCATCTTTAATAATTGCAACTTTAGCCCTTGCATAATTGCACTTTGACAATTGATATTTGCACTTTTACACCTGGGCTTCAAATATGGGCTTTTGGGCTTCATTAAGCTTTATTTATTATTAAAATAATAATTCGAGGCCTGCACACAATAAATTACAAATTATTAATAAATGTGCAGAATTAAATGAATAAATATGAAAATGTGATGGTAAATATGATGATAAAAATGCACTTTTGACTACCAATCAGCTCGCCTATGCCATTTTCAAAGCTAAAAGTGGTCCTCTCCCGTGGCATTGAATGCATTCAGGACTTTAAGGGGTATCATCAGGCTATTGCTTTGGAACTCCTGGTGGATGACCTTGAGAAGGACGTAGAGGAGTGGCGCCGTCTGCATCTTTCGGACCCGGAGTCTTTAGCTGGCGAGCGGCTCGCTCATCTTGTTGCCCAAAGGCACGAGGCCCGGCTTGCTGCTCAAGAGGCCGCTAAGGCTATCTCCTCTGACTTGGAATCCTTGGAAACAAGGCAAGCAGAGGTTGGGAGTGCAATTGACGCTTCTACCAGTGCTCTTCTTGACGCTGAAGACAAAATTGGGAGGGCCGAGGAGATGATTAGGAAAGCAAATCTCCTATTATCCAAGGTTATACCGGTGCGTCTTGAAGAGACTGCGCGGCTTGAGCAGCCCAGAGCTCAGAATGAGGAACTAGCACGGCAGGGGTCGTCACAGAGGGCGACTTTGGCGGAGGTCGAAGCTCGTCTGGCTCAGGCGGCGGATTTCAATGAGGCTGAGCTGAGGTCACAGGCGCTGGCCCAGGCTGCTGATGACAGGAGAACGAGACTGGCTTCGCTCGGAGATCGGATTCAATCTTACAATGTACGCCTGTAGGCCATTGTATATGCTCCTCCATGTATCCCATCCTTTTGGAATTAATGGAAATTCTTTCTTTTGTTTTGACTTCTGTCGAGTCTCCAATCTTGTTCTCGCTTGAGAACGTCGTCTTTGTTTGTTTGGATAATGAGACATGGCTGTCTGTCGGTTCAGAGGTCGCAATGACATAACCGATTGAAACGCTACCAGTTTCGAGGTTAGCCCTTTGCGGGGCTAGAAGGGGAGATACCTGCCTTTTGTAAATGTCAGCAAGTATCGAGACCTGTCTTTTGTAAATGTCGACAGGGCTGAAGATTGAGACTTAGCTATCTGCTGGTTCAGAGGTCGCAATGACATGACCGATTGAGACGCCACTAAGCTCAAAACTAATGGAGACTTGGCTATCTGCCAGTTCAGAGGTCGCGATGACATAATGTTGAGAAGCCACCAAGCTCAAAAGTGAATGAGACTTGGCTATCTGCCAGTTCAGAGGTCGCGATGACATAACTGGTTGAGAAGCCACCAAGCTCGAAATAAATGAGGCTTAGCTGTCTGTTGGTTCAGAGGTCGCAATGACATAACCGATTGAGACGCCACTAAGCTCAAAATTGGGTGAGACTTGGCTATCTGCCAGTTCAGGGGTCGCAATGACATAATTGGTTTAGAAGCCACTAAGCTCAAAATAAATGAGACTTAGCTGTCTGTGTTGGTTCAGAGGTCGCAATGACATAACTGATTGAGACGCCACTAAGCTCGAAATGAATGAGACTTGGCATCTGCCAGTTCAGAGGTCGCAATGACATAACTGGTTGAGAAGCCACCAAGCTCAAAATAAATGAGACTTAGCTGTCTATTGGTTCAGAGGTCACAATGACATAACCGATTGAGACGCCACTAAGCTCGAAATTGGATGAGACTTGGCTATCTGCCAGTTCAGGGGTCGCAATGACATAACTGGTTGAGAAGCCACCAAGCTCAAAATAAATGAGACTTAGCTGTCTGTTGGTTCAGAGGTCGCAATGACATAACCGATTGAGACGCCACTAAGCTCAAAATTGGATGAGGGTCTCGTTTTCTCAGGGAGAAATGAGAGAATTGTTGTCATAGTTTTAATGTAACAGCGGAATACATATGTGGTCCTACCATTCTATGGATGAGAATTGGTAAGTGACTCTGGAGGCCTCGTTCTCACGAAGAGAAATGAGGGGACTGCTGTCATAGGTTTAATGTTAACGTAACAGCGGAATACATATGTGGTCCTACCATTCTATGGATGAGAATTGGTAAGTGACTTTGGAGAGGGAATCAAATGGGAACAGGTCCCTTAGGATTTTTAGCAAACCCCCAGCTATCAACGGGTTTGATATGCCTTTACCAACTACCGTTTTGAGTTGGGCTAGCCATGCTATTCCCCTCAGCATGATAAGTTATCGAGGATAGGTAGTGCACGGCCAAGTTCCTGTTGGTTTATGGTTGTATAGTCTTGCTTGGAGGAAGAGAAAGGCTCTCTTTATGTGTACTCCGGACACGGAGATCTTGATCAGAGGTGTAGTGTTAACTTGATCAAGAGAAGGATCCTTGATTAGGGATAGTACTTCTTTAAGAACTTGCCATTGATTGGCATCATGAGTAGGTCGCCATCTGCAGTCATAAGGCGGTATGCTCCGTTTGAATAGACTGTCTCTATCACAAATGGTCCTTCCCATTTAGGCTAAAATTTGCCTTTGGTCTTGTGCGTCATGATCATCGGTCGTCTGACGGCTAGACCATGTCTCCTTTCTGGAAGACTCTCTGTTTGACCTTCTTATTGAAGGCTTTCGAAATGCGAGCTTGATACATCTCGATATGTTGCTGCGCTTGCAGTCGCTTCTCGTCTAGGGTCTCGAGCTCTTGAAGGCGCAATTGATCATTGTTCTCTGACGAGATTTTAGTAGTCAGGGCTACTCGCAATGATGGCATCTGGATTTCTAATGGGAGCACTGCTTCGTACCCATACACCAGGGAGAAAGGCGTATTGCCTGTCGGTGTTCGAACCGTGGGTCCGGTAAGCCCAAAGGCATTCACCGAGCTTTTCGTCCCAATCTCGCTTGTTCGAGGAGACGAACTTCTTGAGCAGCTTGATGATTGTTTTGTTGAATGCTTCTGCCAAGCCATTAGCGGCAGGATTGTAGGCAGTTGAAGCCACATTCTGAATTCGGTATTTATCGCAGAACCGATAGAACATTTGGCTTATGAACTGGGGACCATTGTCGTGGATGATCCGTCTGGGGACACCAAATCGATGGATGACATGGTGTTTGATAAAGTGGACCACATTGGAGGTTTTGACCTCGACCAATGGTATAGCTTCTGCCCATTTTGAAAAGTAGTCGGTTATTGCAAGGATAATCCGGTGACCATTTGTCGAAGAGGGGCTGATTGGCCCTACGACATCTATTCCCCATGCTTCAAATGGCCATGAAGCACCGGTAGGATGGAGCAACTCCGAAGGCTGGTGTATGAAGTCCGCGTGGATTTGACACGCTTTACACCTTCGTGCATATTGGGTGGCGTCGGCTATCATAGTCGGCCAATAGTACCCAAGTCTGTGCAACCTATCCTTAAGCTTTGGACCCGGCTGATAGGCTCCGCAGATGCCATCGTGTGCTTCTTTAAGCACTTCCTGTGCCTCTGAATGAGAGGGGCAACGGAGGAGGACACCGTCATATGAACGACGGTAAAGTGTCTTCAAGGTCGGGTCATAATAGAAACGGAGAGACCTTCGTCTGATGGATGCCGCTTCTTTAGGATCGTCTGGAAGCAGACCGTGCAGAGCATAATCAATGAGAGAGAAGCGCCAATCCCTCGGCTCGAGATCCGCGGAGATATTATGGACCTCTCGGACTCTTAGCATCTGCTTGGAGCATACAAGATGTCGGGTTGCGACTGTGAGGTGATACTCGGTATCGGCTGGCAAGGCTAGTGTTATCGCTAATGCAGCAAGAGCATCCGCCTTGGTATTCTGAGATCGAGACACATGCCCGATGTAGAAGCCTTCAAATAGGTCAGCCAGTTCGATGGCCGTGTGGTAGTAAGGCACCAAGTCTTCGTGACGGACTTCATATTCGCCTTTTACCTGATTGATGATCAGCTTTGAATCGCCATAAGCTTTGAGGTAGCGTACCCCTATTCCATGGGCGAGCTGGAGACCGATGAGCAGAGCATTATATTCCGCTACATTGTTGGAGCATGCATCCGTTAAGGAAAATGCTCTGGGAAGGACATGGTTCTGTGGGGAGATAAACACAACCCCCACCCCGGCAATGATCCTGCCTTTAGGGCCCATTCGTGATGCTCCATCAAAGAACATCTGCCATATTTCCTCTTCTGAGGTTGCATTGGACTCGAAGACTTCATCAGGGATATCTTCGTGAAGTTTTGACTGTTCCGGCACTGGATGAGCAGCCAAGAATTCTGCAAGGGCCTGACCTTTAACTGCTTTCTGAGGGGTAAAGGTCATGTCATATTGAGACAACAACAATGCCCATTTAGCCAATCTTGAATTCAGTGATCCTGGCTTGGTCAAGAGAAGACGTAAAGGGTTCACCCTGGAGATGACATGTATGGTTTGGCCGACCAAATAATGTCGTGTCTTCTGGACAGCGAAGACGAGAGCTAAACACTCTTTCTCAATAGGATTGTAGCGAGATTCCGCTCCTATGAGAGTCCTGCTCAGGTAATAAATGGCTTGCTCATGGCCGTTGTCGTCCTTTTGAGCGAGGAGGGCGCCGAGGGAATAGTCTAGCGCCTTTACATAAAGCAAGAATGGTTTCCCTGATGTAGGGGCCACTAAGACCGGAGGTTTTGTGAGATACCTCTTAATGTCTCATAAGCTTCTTGACAAGCTTGATCCCATACGAAGGCAGTACCCTTTTTCATGAGTCGGGTGAATGGTTGGCAGCGGCCTGAGAGATTTGCTATGAATCTCCTGATATACGCCAGCCTGCCTTGCAAGCCTCTGAGCTCTTTGAGGTTCCTTGGTGGATGCATACTCTGGATGGCTTTGACTTTGTCTGGGTCAAGATGGATCCCCTTTGATGTAACAATAAATCCGAGGAACATGCCACTAGACACTCCCAAAAAGGACTTTGTCGGGTTCATTTTCAATTGATGAGCCCGCATTATGTCGAACATCATTCTGAGATCGCGAAGATGTTCATTTTTGTTGCGGCTTTTGACGGCAATATCGTCGACATAGCATTCCACCGTCTTTCGGAGATGATCGCGGAAGATCATACTCATCGCCCGCTGATAGGTTGCTCTGGCATTCTTCAGTCCGAAGGGCATTATAGTGTAGCAGTATACCCCCAATGGTGTTCGGAAAGAAGTGTGCTTCTCGTCGTCGGGATACATCTTAATCTGGTTGTACCCTGAGAAGCCGTCCATGAAAGACATCCTTTCGAACCTGCATGTGTTGTCGATCATGACGTCGGTGATGGGCAGTGGGAATTCATCTTTAGGACAGGCCGTATTGAGATCACGGTAGTCGATGCAGATTCGTATTTTCCCATTCTTCTTGAGGACGGGGACTATATTAGCCACCCAATCTGGATGTTGTTCCTCCCGGATGAAGCCACAAGCAATGAGCTTGTGAACTTCGGCTTCAATAGCCTCCATGATGTTCGGGCGGAACCGACGTTGTTGCTGCTTGACTGGCTTGACGTCAGGCTTGATGTTTAAACGGTGCATAGCAACCTGTGGATCAAGTCCGGGCATGTCTTCGTAGCTCCACGCAAAGACATCTATATACTCCTTTATGAGCATTATCAATTCTTCCTTCTCTATAAGCGATAGGCTCTCACTTATAAAGATGGGTTTGGGATGATCTTGACTTCCAAGGTTGACATGCATCACCTTGTCTTCAGTGGGTGGTTCGCGCAGCTCGAACCGTTTTTCCCATTGGAGGTTCAATTGCTGGGCCCATGGTTCCTCATCGGCAACCTCTGTGGGTTCCAATTGGCTGCTTGAAGTCATGAGGCTTTCGAATATTCCTCCTATGCTGATATCTGAGTCCCATTCGGAGGATGAGGCCGACTGTGACGGAATCGATCCATCGCCTTTGGCTCGAATCGTTGTTGATGATGTGGGTGTAATATACCCTAACCCCCTGCGTGTACTATCATAGTAATTTGCAGGTTTCCCTTTTGGACGAAGTTATGCATCAAGCTGCGTCTTCCTTTTCTGAAGTTCAGGCCCGCTCCCTGCTTCAAGTTGTAACCCATTTTCTTCATAATATGACGCGCTGATGGCGTATAATGAAAGAACTCTGGAGCATCTGACTCTGAGCTTGAGTCTGCAGTTGTGGGTCTCCAGGGCCAGGCTCTGCCGAAGATTATCAGCGACTGACCTTGCTTGGACAGAGGGACTACCAACGTGGCCCCTTCAATAGCCTCCACAGATGTGTCGGCCACACTTGGTCCGTGTGCAGGCATATGCAGAGAGCCATCCGCAATGGATTTAATCGACCCAATACTCGCAGGATAATCAAAAGAGATATTATCATTAATTACCCATTCACCTTCTTCTTCAGAAGGCGTATTACATAGGGGGTCATTGAGACATGCTATAATTGATTCGCCAATCAGAATGGCTGGCATGCCTACTTCGGATTCTGAATCCGCCTCATTGCCACTTTCATTGTCGCCTGGCAATGGTTCCTTAGGCGTTTCACTGGCCTCTTGATACAGGAGAGCGTCAGTGAAATAATTTTCCACACCTTTGAAGGGTTGCTTTTCAGCGAAGACAGTTCGTACTGTCGCATCATCTTCCACATATTTGAAGCACTGATGGAGAGTGGAAGGAACGATCCAGTTGGCATGGATCCATGGTCGTCCCAGTAGCAGGTTATATGACGTGTCAGCGTCAATGACATAACACGTCACCTCTGACTTCAAGCTTCCGATTCTGCAGCGGAGCCGAATCTTCCCAAGTGGATGACTGCTCCCGGCGTTGAAACCGTATATTGTAGTAGTGGTTGCGGACAACCTGTACAGCGGTATGCCGAGGAAATAGAGAAGTCTTTTGGAATGATGCTGAGCGCGGACCCCGGATCGACTTGTATTCTTTCAATGCAGGTTGAACCGATATATCCGGTGTAGTACAGAGGTCGATCGTGCTTGTTGTCTTTGAGGAGCATGTCTTCCGCCGTGAAGGTAATAGTGGGCACCTTTGATTGTGCGTGATGACACTCTGTAATATCCCTAATCTAAACTACTGTAATTTTATTTTCTTCAAGTATTTATTTTTATTTACTGAGTATTTTATTTAATCAAGTTAATTTATTATTTTCTTGAGATTATTATTATTAAATATGGGAATTTAATTGAGATAGTAAATAGTAATTTGGCTTTATGTTTATCATTATTTATCATTAACATCTATTTTGCCAATTGTGATTATTAATTTATTTCTATTAGTTGTTGATACTACTAGTAGTTATCTCCATTAATATTATTGTTCTTTTATTATGATTATTACTTGTCATTATTATTATTAGTGTTAATATTATGTTGTCTATTTATTTTAATATTGGCATTTGTACTAATATTATTCATTCAGGTGTGCTCTCTTTGTTTAGCCTAATCCAACCTATTTTCATATCCCTATTTACCCAAACACCATTACCCGCATCCGAATCCATTTTCATATCCATACTCATTGGAGATCCTATACCCATTCATCTATCGGATCCAACCCGTTATCTTTATACTCATTTACTTGGCGACCCAATACCCATTACACATTCAACCTAATTGGATCCTAATCCAGTATACCTGCAAACCCACTAACCCCTCCATTTATATAAACCTATACCTATTCCTAAACCTAGATTTGATAACCTAATCATCTTCTCTCATCCCAACACAGCCGCTTTCTCTCGTTTCCTTTCTCTCTCTCGCGTCCTCAACCTCCGCCCAAACCTTAACCCTAATAAATCCCTCGCCCTCGCCGTTTTTTTTTCCCGATCTCGAATCCAGATGAGCCCTAAGCTCCAGATCTTCAGCCGGGTGTCGGCGCGACCCGATTCGGTGTCGAAATTGGCGGAACCGGTCGCCTCCTCTTCCGCTGATTTGGATATTTTAGGGCTCTGCCGCTGATTTTCAGTTCCTGTTCAGCCCACTGATTGCTCGTCTCCTCTTCAGCTGGTTCCTAGTGAAGGTGAAGTCTTTCGCTTTTTGTGATTTGATCCTTTAATTTGGCGTTGGCTAATCGGGTGTCTGTTTGTGGAAATTTGGTTTATTTAAGATTATCTGTAGCTATCAGTTGCAGTTGCTTTTTTCCTTGCATCATTGAATTGGATTAGTATAATGGTTGATGATTTGGGAATTGACTCAATTGGGCACTTTTTGTGTACCTGGGGTTCTCGTGTGGAGATGTGGAGTTACGTTATAACCTAGTGAGGAAAATTCGTGTCTGAAATTGGGGTAATTTTGATGAGGAAACTACTGGAATGGGCAGCGGGGCTGTGTTGTTTACATCATTTGAATCAATTTGGAACATGATGAGAAATTGAAGTATCAATTTGGGAATCAATATGTTACTTTTGTTTTCATGGTTTGCTGATTTCTTTACTGAAATGTTTTCTTTTAAGGGAAATGATATGTTTGAAAAGGGGGGCAAATTTTGATGAATGAGCTAGTAATGTGCTTGAGATTTTATTTACTGAGCGAATCATTTATTTGTCTCAATCAAGTGATATCTGCTAATGGATTATTGATAGATGCAAGAGAAGTAGCTATCCAACGCCCCCACCTCATTTTGATGGCCACGGCAACAGCCTGGCCGTGCCTCCTCTTGCGTATGCATGTGTGAGTGATTTTTTGATTGGTTGGGATAGAAATATATAAGTGCATGTACTATAATTTAATTAATGTGTGTTGCGTGAGTCCCCTGCACATCCTTTTTCTCTTTACAAATTTGTGTGGATGGAATGATATGAATGTAAGTTTATTAATTAATGTGTGTTTTATTTTCATGTGCGGCAAAATCCTACTCCGACCCGTTTTCGGGCTCTCCGCGGGATACCGTTGATCGACGTCGGCGAGCGCAAAGACACCCCACGCCCTTCACGGCGAGTTGCTCTACCCAACGACGTCCTCCGCGGCCCCGTACGCCTCCGTCGGAGCCTCCGTCGGAGCCTCCGTCGGTGCGCCGCAAATCGGCTCGAGCATTTTGGATTTTTTGGTGAGATCCGGACCAGCGCGCAGGCAGCGAGCGAGCGGCAATTTCAGGCCCTTCCGGCGAGCGCGAGATCCCCAGCTTGCAGCCAGGCCTTCCCCAGTACCCTGGCTACCGTCCTATGCAGTCCGACAGCGAAGAGTGGCGCCACAGCGACCGTAACGGCGACTCGCCCGGTAACGACCAGATTCCCCAATGTGAGTGTCTCTCTCTCTTTCTCTCTCTTTATTTATTAAATGATCGCAGATACTATTTTATATGTGATGTAAATTGTTGAGTAGATTTCTTATGTTTCATGTTTATGTGTGGAGATCATCGAGCGTGGGGGTGAACGGTCATCTCCTGTTATTTTACATTTTGGGTGTATAGGGATATGATATGCATGATTCTTGATACATGTTAGAAACCCCCCATGTTTGTCCTATGTATATCTAGAGTATTGTTGTAGACATGTCAGGATGTAGCATGAGGGTAATTGAGAAGATGTGGAGATTGAGAATATTGTGCAGGATCAATTGCAGTATCAGCTTGCAGGCAGATTAGTCGACTTACCCATGTTTATAGTCGACTAACACCCTTGTTAGTCGACTAACCCCAGACCCTAGTCGACTAGTATAGCTCCCAGAATGTATGTGACTCTCTGTATCTCTCTGCTGGTCGACTTGGCATATTTAATAGTCGACTAGCAGTTGGAGTAGTCGACTACCCGTTAACCCCCAGTCGACTACTTATGGTCTGTCAGCTGGGTATAGTTTCTTTATTGGATGTAGACCTTACCCATGGATTTTGTATTGATTAATGATAGATGTATAGGATATTGAGGGATAGATATTGGATGGAATGACTTGACTTGATCATGATAGATCTTAGATGCATGTATATCTTATGATACCGAGTGTTGGGATATTATGAATGATCTTAATAGAAGTGGTGATTGTGAATACTTATGAATCAGATTAGATTGTTAGAGTGAGAGAGCTGTGCCTGATTATTTATATGTTGGAACGGTGATTAATGTATCAGATTACTCGATGTGCATTGATACTCGATTGTTATGAAACTATTGGAATTATGAGTTGGTTGTAATGACTTGGGATTGATCCGGAACGTGTGTTATTTACTTTGGATAATGATCAGTAATTAGATAGGACTGTATTAGTTGAGTTGTGATTTAGATTGATCTTGAGTTAGAGGCTATCCAGAATTTATATTCTTTATATTGGAGTCTGACTTGTATTAAGATGAGATATATCAACTGATTGGATTATAGAGTATGATGAGTTGTTGGTATTGGCTCATGAGTGGACTTATTCTAGACTGCAGTTCTTTGAGGATATATGTTGATTCCATACTTTGCGGGATTATTCTATTCTGGTCAGTAGGTTGTTACTCATCTTGGATAATCTTTTTTTACTTGTGAAACCTGACTGGTTATTCTTTATATATATACCTGACAACTATCATGTTCATGTTACTGAATTTGCTGGGAAAATATTATTACACGGTAACAACACCCGCATGTTTACTTGTTACATATATTCCTGTTATACCGGTATCCTGTTACTTGACATGTTATACTCCTGTTATACCGGTACCCTGACTTTCACATGTTGATATTGTTACCGTGACCACCACTGAGTCATCCCAGAGATTTAAGTAACATGTATACTAAATAATCTTGATAAACTAAAACATGATAACAAACAACTTACACTGGGATTGGGGAGATTGATGGAGGAGACAACGTCCGTATTTTGGGTGGACCTAGGATTTAGGTTGCGCAGCCGAAAGAGGGTTCCACTGTAGGGTTCCCGTGGGGTGACTGACACCCCGTCCTGTTCCTGTTATACATGTTATACATGTACCTGTTCCTGTTTACATGTTCCTGACTACCTTGCGGTAGGTCCTGGTTCAGCGCCAGGAGTCTGGGCCGTGGTCCCGGGTATGCACGGGACCCACCTAAAGCATGGACAATGTCTCCAACCGATCAGTTTCAATAACTTAAGGGCATCGATTGGCATGTGTGGTAGGCGTAGTATGGGATGCGTCTATTACATGTGACAATTGGTGTTCGCTGACATAATTAATAATAAACTGTTGATGCTTTGTGACTGACTGTAATCACATGATTGTATATCACTATGTTAGACTCAAGATTTTAACCATGACCTGATTATCATGACCAGGACCAGACTTATGACCTGAGTTGGATGCTAACCTAGTGACATGTGATAGATTACACGCCTTGACATTGATTGCATATTTACAGTTGTGCCATTTGTTTACTACCTGTATTCATGTTTTATCATATGTGTAATACTGTTCAGCTTTTTATCTTGTTATTTAACCTTTTCTATTTACTGTTGCTCTTACTACTATATATGCACATTGTTTCTTCTGCACGAGTTCTTTCCCCTTTACACACACTCATTATGGTCGCGTTCTGACGACCCTGGATTTGCACGTCCAGCTATTGGACGATTGTTTCTAATGTGCAGGTGTTTGACGAGACGGTACGCTTTGCGAGGAGCTTGGGTCCTCTTCCTTTGATTCTGGTATACTTGTATTTTATTCTTGTTATGATTCTTTGATTCCTGGATATCACCTTTGACTTCTATTCAGCTGTCATTTTCTTCCTGTTATTCATTGCTATCATGTATAGTCTTATATGTACTATTGCAGTGATCCTTGATTATTATAGTTCTGATTCATAGCTTGTTCAGGTTACAATTGAGGCTTAGCGCGTATACGAGGGGTATTTTACCTCGCGTATATGCGTCGCCATAACGTCTCCGTATCTATAGGATCGGGGCGTTACAGAGTGGTATCAGAGCCTAGGTTCGACATAAAAGAGAACCTAGTTCCTACCTGTAACTGAGACAGTTATGTTGACACAGCAATATACATATACTATTCACGTGATAATGTTGACTCCATTTGGAAATTGATCGTCCTCCCTTTGGAATTCCGTTCTTGATCTGTTGATATTCATGATTCCAACACTTCAATTAGAGTGATTTGGATGTCCATCTTGATTTCATCCTTCCTTCCTGATTCTATCTCTTGAGATGGGTTACTTCACGTTGAAGCTGGTAGTAGAGATCAGAGCGCGCAGTGGAAGCGTGGTGAAGTCTTGATGCAGTGAGATGTGGTGTGGAAGTTTCATCTTCTTCCTAATTTGATTTTATCATTCCCCGCTTTATTGAAATTTCGAGGACGAAATTTTGTTAAGGTGGGTAGAATGTAATATCCCTAATCTAAACTACTGTAATTTTATTTTCTTCAAGTATTTATTTTTATTTACTGAGTATTTTATTTAATCAAGTTAATTTATTATTTTCTTGAGATTATTATTATTAAATATGGGAATTTAATTTGAGATAGTAAATAGTAATTTGGCTTTATGTTTATCATTATTTATCATTAACATCTATTTTGCCAATTGTGATTATTAATTTATTTCTATTAGTTGTTGATACTACTAGTAGTTATCTCCATTAATATTATTGTTCTTTTATTATGATTATTACTTGTCATTATTATTATTAGTGTTAATATTATGTTGTCTATTTATTTTAATATTGGCATTTGTACTAATATTATTCATTCAGGTGTGCTCTCTTTGTTTAGCCTAATCCAACCTATTTTCATATCCCTATTTACCCAAACACCATTACCCGCATCCGAATCCATTTTCATATCCATACTCATTGGAGATCCTATACCCATTCATCTATCGGATCCAACCCGTTATCTTTATACTCATTTACTTGGCGACCCAATACCCATTACACATTCAACCTAATTGGATCCTAATCCAGTATACCTGCAAACCCACTAACCCCTCCATTTATATAAACCTATACCTATTCCTAAACCTAGATTTGATAACCTAATCATCTTCTCTCATCCCAACACAGCCGCTTTCTCTCGTTTCCTTTCTCTCTCTTGCGTCCTCAACCTCCGCCCAAACCTTAACCCTAATAAATCCCTCGCCCTCGCCGTTTTTTTTTCCCGATCTCGAATCTAGATGAGCCCTAAGCTCCAGATCTTCAGCCGGGTGTCGGCGCGACCCGATTCGGTGTCGAAATTGGCGGAACCGGTCGCCTCCTCTTCCGCTGATTTGGATATTTTAGGGCTCTGCCGCTGATTTTCAGTTCCTGTTCAGCCCACTGATTGCTCGTCTCCTCTTCAGCTGGTTCCTAGTGAAGGTGAAGTCTTTCGCTTTTTGTGATTTGATCCTTTAATTTGGCGTTGGCTGATCGGGTGTCTGTTTGTGGAAATTTGGTTTATTTAAGATTATCTGTAGCTATCAGTTGCAGTTGCTTTTTTCCTTGCATCATTGAATTGGATTAGTATAATTGATTGGTATCCAATATTGCATATTTTACATCATAACTCCCATGCATATTACAAATAAATATATGAATTTTAATCCTCTTCTCTACATATTTGCAGGTACACATTTAAGAGAGAGATTTTCAAATAATCACTTAATTACCACTAATTAAGTGATTAATCCAAGCTTAAGGATAAAGCCAAATCTAAACCCAGATCCAGAGAGATTCGCGCAACAAACAGAGAATCCAAGTAGTCCACGTGGCTAACCAACTCTCAACTGAACTGTACCAGAAAGATCTGGACCAACGGCCCAGATCGCGCGGCAATCCCGCGGCAGGGCGCGGCAATCTTGGGCCGTTAGATCCCCGGATTTTGTGGCAACCACCTTATCTCCAGAAGCTTCTCAGTTCTCCTATAAATACTTCATTTGTACCTGCGAGAAAAAACTGATCAGAGAAGAGAGGAGATTAGTTCATTAGTTGTAATTTTTAGTTGTTTTTTTCTAGTTTTATTTCTTGTAGTCCCTCTTCTCTATCCCTAGATTTCATTACAAAAGAGAGTGATTGTGAGGGAGAGAGCTTGTGTAATCAAGGGTGACAACTTGAAGCTATGCAAGGATTGATCCATCCTCCATTCCTCTACTTGAGTTTGATTCTAGTTTCTTGCATTCTTTAATTGCTTTCCTTATTGCTTTGTTTACTTCTTGCAATTTACTTTCATGTCTTGTATTTTTCTAATGGCTTCTTGTAGCTAATTTTCATTCCATGTACTAGTTTACCACTAGCTTAGCCACTTCACTACTCATGGGTGATTGCTTTTGTTAATCTTGCAAGTGTATGATCTTCTCTTCTCCGATGGTTAAACCACCATCTTGCAAATGAGAAAGTAATTAGGTCAACATGTGAGAGGAATTCTAAGCCTATGGAGTGACAACATTAGGCAAAGCTTTCATTATCAAGGAGATTGGTAAGCTTTGGCAAGCTAGCAAGGTAATCTAGTCTTGGATCACTTTCTTTAAGTTTCTTATTCTTTTCTTGTGAATACAACATCCACATCACTTCTTGATTTCTTTTCCACTTCCACCATGAACATATCCATCTTCTTTTGGTTTCTTTTTCATTTGATTCACTAAGTTTATAAAACAAGAGAAGAATACTCGTTTGTTCACTTCACTACATACGTAAAGCTTCTACGCGAGCTCTCCCTGAGATCCGACTCGGTATAGCCCTATGCTATAGCGGAGACAAGAAAGGGTACATCAAATACATTTACTACATAATAAGTACACCTTTTCCGTCTAATCAAAATGGCGCCGTTGCCGGGGAGAGCGACGTTATTTTTGTTGTAAAGTGAAGTACTAAACGATTCTTCTTCTCTGTTTGCAGGTTACAGGTTAAGAAACAGGAAAATATACATTGCAGTCACATATAAGTGGACCTGGGCCTCTGCTCAAGAAAGCAGGGCCCAGGATCCCTCCAGAGTGCCGCGGATCCACAAGCTTTGCCGTGGAAACGCGGCACAATGGAGTGAACTCCTAACCAATTTTCTACAGGGGCTTCTGCTCTGCAAGATACAACTGCTTATATACTTGATTTCCTGTATACTTCACTGTATTCCTGTTAATTAATTCAACAGTAAAAATTGGTTGATAATTGCTAAAAATTGTTTAGACACTTGCATTTTAGGCACGTGTCTCTTCAATTCTTTACTTTTACTGTTGAAGAGTGCTGGAGGCAAGGTACGTGTTTGCATTGCATATTAGACTAGGACAAACTCTTGCTTGATTTTCTTGCTTTGAGTGAATCCTTGTTATATTTCTTGTACACTTGCACAATTCAATTCTAAGGGCATACCCGTAAATAAGATAAGGTGGGGGAGTTCATTACCCTTTCCTTAGCCCGAAAATCATTTTCCCAAGCACTCACTAAACCAAGCCTAATTTAATAAAAAAAGTAGACGTTGGCCCTAGGGACATCTCGGACTCATTTAGGAGATTATCCTAAGGGGGAAAAGTGTTGGAATTTAACTCTTGCAAAATCAGTGTCTAGGAAAGGGGTTGAGGGTCGAAAGCCCGAAGGTTGCTGGTTACTTAATTAAGGAACGTCTCCGGACGGAAAACCTCCCACTAACCTTACCCTTCCCTGGCTGATTAGCTTGTGGTTAGAGTCTGCACTAAACCTCCCGTGGACGGTCTATTTGTTAGGAGTCGTCTAGGTCTAAGTCTACACTAACTTAGGTTAGAATTTTTTCTTTTCTTTTCTTCTTTTGTTTGTTTGTTTGTTTGTTTGATTTTTGTTTGTGATTGTGTGATATGGCTTACAATTACAATTCTTTCCATCCATATGTCACACACACTCCATATTCAGATAATTCCAACCCGGTGTTTTACAATATGCACCAACCACATACACCGGGTTGGCCTTATCCGAATCAATACGACCCATACACCCCATCTAACGATTATAATGTCCAAAATAATTTCAACTCTTCACCGAGTAATTGGGGATTCACGTACCCCGAGTCAAATTCTCAAATTCCTTGTCCATCATATTCACCTTGTCCACAGTATTCATTTCCAGAGTCCACTTCATATACTCCTTTTTCTGAGCCTCCATTTGAAGAAAAATCTGAGTTACTAAGGAGTTTAGAAGCTAATTTACATCGAGCTGAGCAAACATTTCCAGAATCTTTTCCCTCTCCAATTCCACCGTATTTTCAAGAGTCCTACTCAGTTCCACCATTTCCTAATAAACAACCATTTGTCATGGACACGAGTAAAGATCTCTTGTGTGAGTCCACTTTTCCATCACCACCCATTTTTGACTCACACGATTCACAAAATTTCCAATTTCAAGATTCCTATACTCCCATTCTAGAGCAGCCATCTGTAGATCTATCACATCTAGAAAAGAGTATAGACATCTTGCAAGAGTCTTTCTTACAATATCAAACAACACGTACCGAGTCTTTCAATAGTGTGAAAGATCAATTGGATAACCTTCTTAGGAAAGAGGAAACTCTAGCCTATCAACATTTGACTAATCCAATTGTACCACACTCTATTGATATGACTCAAGACTCTTGTCATCTTGGAAATCCAGATTCAATTTCAGCAAGTTTTTCATTTCCTAAACTTGAACTTGTCCAAAATTCAAATCCAATTGACATTTTGGCAAGTTTTTCATCTCCTAAAAATAAACTTGTCCAAACTCCAGATCCAATTGACGTTTTGGCAAGTTTTCCTTTTCTGAAATTGAATTGGAACATGATTTTGATCCTGAACTTTCATTTGATGATTCCAATCTACTTCCTGATTCAATCATGACTTCCATATCCTTACCTGATTTCAATCCATTTCCTGAGTCAGAATTGGATCCATTTCCTATCCATTGTGAAAATGAATCACCAATCTTTTATGATGATCACATAGAACTTGGCCAATTCCATACTTCTGAAAATCCTATCGATAAATTGGCAAGTTCTCCACATTTAATTGAACTACATGAGGAATGTGATCTTGAACCCCAACTTTGTGATTCAATCTATTTTCCTGATTCCATAATGATTCCGGTATCTTTACCTCACTTCAATCTTTTCCCGGAGTCAACCTTGGATCCTTTCCCAATTCACAATGAAGTTGAATCACCCATCTTTGAGGATCATGTCGAACTTGCCCAATTCTACACTTCTGAAGATTCAATTGACATATTGGCAAGTTCTCCATTTTGTGGAATTGAACTAAAGGAGATATGTGACCTAGATTTGCACATCTGTGATCCAGTTCAAATCCCTGAATCATTATTGACTCCGGTTATATTACCCAATTTGAGTAACCTTCTAGAGTCAGTTTTGATTCCCATCCTTCCTGAACTGGAATCACCAATTTTAATAGTCACATTCCATCGTTGAACAATTCATGTGGACTTGAGTTGACATTTCTTGACTTGGACCCAATTCTTAAATCCATTCCGACTCCCGAACCGTATCTTGAATTCATTCACTTCCCTGAGTCGGTGTTACTTTCCGAGTCCAAGTCAACTGTTCTATCATTTCATTCACCATTCTGGGACAAGGATTTTGATGAAAATGATTCTGAAATTATTAGGAAAATCTTGAAATTAGATGGGGTTATGTACATAATTAAGAGCACACACGCATGCATCATTTTCATGGGTCATATTTTGTGATTTTTGGTAGGTTTTTGAAGACCCAACGCCAAGCTGATTGGGCCATGTTCCGTGGACCAGTCCGACCACCCCCAGAACCACCTCCTTAAATTAATTTTTTTTTTTTTACTAACATAGGATTCACTAACATAAAATTTAGGAAATAATAATAAAAAAAAAAAAGAAATAAACATAAAGGAGGATTTTTCATGTTTAAAAGAGTCCCACATTTTCCAAATTCTACATCTTTCTAAATTCCTAGGAATTCCCATATTTTCAAAATTCAAATTCTTTCCATCTTTCTAAATTCCTAGGATTCCTAAAATTCTTAGGATTCCTCAAATTCCATCTTTCAAAGAATTCCTAAATTTGAGGTCTTTCCAAATTCCTAGGAGTCAAAGATTCTTTTCATAAATCCCTAGGGTAAATTTGTTTTTGACCTAGGGATAATTTAGGGACTCTCAAAATTCCTTTCTCCTATAAAAATACCCCTCCCACATATTTTCTCTCTCACCCGAGAAAAAAACCTCAGATCCCTAATTTCCTCTCAAAACCTCAGCTCTACAAATTTTCCCTTCTCCTGCTTCCTTCAGATTGCCGCGGATCCACAAGCCAAGCCGCGCAAACGCGGCTCTTCTGTAGAATCCAGTGCCCAGAAAAATTTCCCACCAGTCGATTTCAAGTGCTTCTTCCAGATCTGGTGTCACAATTTCTTCCAGAGTTCTCTGCATCCACAACAGAGATCGTTTTCTTCCCCCCACGTAATCTGGGGGTGGTTCGATATTCTAATCTCTACTCTTTACTGCTTTAATCTTCAATCTCTGTTATGGCACCACAAATTTTTCCTGAAAAAGACTTTGGGCGGATTTTGATTGATAATAATGGGTATGGACATGTATTTTTAGAACGAATAAGGGCTAGGAATTGGTACAATTTGATTTATGATAATTCTGAGACCAAGTCATTCTATTGTCCTGAGTTGGTGAAGATGTTTTACACTCACCTAGATCAAGCCTCGGTAGATTCACAAGCTTACCAATTCACTGTCCACATGCCTAATGGTGATTTCATTGTCACGCTTCCTCTTATTGAGGAAGTCACTCATGTCCCGACCAACCCACACCATAGCGAGCCCCTCCCTTTAATTGACTATATGACTGTTATGGGAGTTCGCTGCACGGAGCAGGATCGTGGGCTAAAGGCTAGCACCACGTTTAGGAATGTTCATTGCATAGGACGTTGGATCCTACGCAATATTTTAGGGCTAGACCATACCACGACTTTTAACAGGCCTGTGCTACAGATTATACATGACTTGATGACTAGACAACGCACGGTCTGTTTAAACAAGGTTATCTTCCATGCACTAATTGTCAACTCTTCCCGAACAAGAGGTGCCAAATACACACACCCCATCCTGATTACACGTCTGTGTAGGACCTTCCTACCAGATGATGTATTTGATTCATTTGATAGAGTGTTTGCTGCACCAGAGAGACCGACCAGTGCATACACTAGTTGTTTACACGCACTCTGGACACCTACTGTCCAGCCAGAAAATGTGCCTGTAGTGTCCTCATCTTCGGAGAGTTATGATGCGGAGGATGAACCCGAATTTTGGAGGCAGGAACCCCCTGTAGAGACACGTGCTTTCATGTCTACCTTATGGAAAGGCATGAAGAAAATATTTAGAGGGCAAGTAAGGCTGAGAAAGAAGGTGGAGGAGCAATCTTCCAGGTTGGAGGAGCAATCCTCTAGGCTAGATACTATTGAGGCGACATTGAGGAGGACACAATCAGCTGGGCCGAGCACCACATCGGTTCCAAAGAGGAGGAGGGAGTGACTTTTCACCTTTTACCTGTTTCATGCATTCTTTTTATCTTGCATACATCGAGGACGATGCATGAGATAGGTATGGGGGGGTAGATACTAACTTAGGATTTTTCATTTTCTTGTTAGGTTTTTTATTTTTTAGGATTTTTACTTTCTTTTTAGGTCTTTTATTTTTAGATTTTATTTTTTTCTAGATTTTCCACTTTCTTTTTAGATTTTATCTTTTCTTTTAGAAAAAAATAAAAATAAAAAATAAAAAATAAAAACTTTTTGAAATAAGAAACAATGTTTTGATCTATTTTTAAGAAAATTAAGATGTATCTTAGAAATTAAGAAAGCCTTAATTATGACATCTTAAACCTAGTTGAAGTAATAGATCTTGTTTGAGATTATAGGATAAGTAAGTAAAATTGGTGAGATATTATTATCTGGAATTTTTTGCCTTAGATAATATGCACTTTACACTTACACATTTCTTGGGATGGAGACAAAGACCAAAAATGCCATATAAATAAAAAAAAAAAAGAAAAAAAAAGAAAAATATATATAAATAAAGCATCACCTATTAAGCTGGGAAATTGTGCCTCAAGAAGCATGATTACTCACGCCTAACGGTGATCTCACTTATTAAGCTGGATAATTGTGCCTCAAGAAGCATGATCATTCACGCCTAACGGTGATAAAAAATAATCCCCTTTAGTTTTGTGGCCTTTTTCACTCGAGACCTTAAACCCGAGGGATGTTTTCTCATCTGGTGCCCTAAAACCATCTGGTTTGGGAGTCATCGGTTAAAGGCTCGCTACATGGGTGAACTAGAAAGCCTAAGAAAACTAAGGGAAGAAAAGAGCAGAAAAAGAAAAATATATATATATATAGATAAATAAATGGCTTGATGGTTGGAGTTGAAATCCCAGGAAATCTTCACTTACACGGTGTGCATACTATCTAGGTTTTATGAAAGATAAAATATTCAATCCAATTTTGAACTCTTACCTTAATTAAAGACAAGATCTTGCATGGATACTAAGTTTAAGGAAGATTGATTATAGGTGGACTTATGACCTAGGATCACTTATATTTTTGCAAAAATAGTTCGTAAACTTGTCTCTTGTTCAAAATGCGTTTCAAAACACTAACATTTGTCTTCTTTCTTAATGGATTTTGTGGGTGTAATCCGCTGAAAACCCTCAGGAGACAACACTCCTCCTCTAGGGTAACCTAGAGGTTTAACGGCTTGTTGCACATGCTCAGTGCAATCGCGTCACCTGCGAAAGTGGTGTAATAAACTGTTAGTCTAGATTTTCTTTTTCTTTGTTTTGCTCGGGACGAGCAAAAGAATAAGTGTGGGGGTGTGATTGGTATCCAATATTGCATATTTTACATCATAACTCCCATGCATATTACAAATAAATATATGAATTTTAATCCTCTTCTCTACATATTTGCAGGTACACATTTAAGAGAGAGATTTTCAAATAATCACTTAATTACCACTAATTAAGTGATTAATCCAAGCTTAAGGATAAAGCCAAATCTAAACCCAGATCCAGAGAGATTCGCGCAACAAACAGAGAATCCAAGTAGTCCACGTGGCTAACCAACTCTCAACTGAACTGTACCAGAAAGATCTGGACCAACGGCCAAGATCGCGCGGCAATCCCGCGGCAGGGCGCGGCAATCTTGGGCCGTTAGATCCCCGGATTTTGTGGCAACCACCTTATCTCCAGAAGCTTCTCAGTTCTCCTATAAATACTTCATTTGTACCTGCGAGAAAAAACTGATCAGAGAAGAGAGGAGATTAGTTCATTAGTTGTAATTTTTAGTTGTTTTTTTCTAGTTTTATTTCTTGTAGTCCCTCTTCTCTATCCCTAGATTTCATTACAAAAGAGAGTGATTGTGAGGGAGAGAGCTTGTGTAATCAAGGGTGACAACTTGAAGCTATGCAAGGATTGATCCATCCTCCATTCCTCTACTTGAGTTTGATTCTAGTTTCTTGCATTCTTTAATTGCTTTCCTTATTGCTTTGTTTACTTCTTGCAATTTACTTTCATGTCTTGTATTTTTCTAATGGCTTCTTGTAGCTAATTTTCATTCCATGTACTAGTTTACCACTAGCTTAGCCACTTCACTACTCATGGGTGATTGCTTTTGTTAATCTTGCAAGTGTATGATCTTCTCTTCTCCGATGGTTAAACCACCATCTTGCAAATGAGAAAGTAATTAGGTCAACATGTGAGAGGAATTCTAAGCCTATGGAGTGACAACATTAGGCAAAGCTTTCATTATCAAGGAGATTGGTAAGCTTTGGCAAGCTAGCAAGGTAATCTAGTCTTGGATCACTTTCTTTAAGTTTCTTATTCTTTTCTTGTGAATACAACATCCACATCACTTCTTGATTTCTTTTCCACTTCCACCATGAACATATCCATCTTCTTTTGGTTTCTTTTTCATTTGATTCACTAAGTTTATAAAACAAGAGAAGAATACTCGTTTGTTCACTTCACTACATACGTAAAGCTTCTACGCGAGCTCTCCTGAGATCCGACTCGGTATAGCCCTATGCTATAGCGGAGACAAGAAAGGGTACATCAAATACATTTACTACATAATAAGTACACCTTTTCCGTCTAATCAATAATGGTTGATGATTTGGGAATTGACTCAATTGGGCACTTTTTGTGTACCTGGGGTTCTCGTGTGGAGATGTGGAGTTACGTTATAACCTAGTGAGGAAAATTCGTGTCTGAAATTGGGGTAATTTTGATGAGGAAACTACTGGAATGGGCAGCGGGGCTGTGTTGTTTACATCATTTGAATCAATTTGGAACATGATGAGAAATTGAAGTATCAATTTGGGAATCAATATGTTACTTTTGTTTTCATGGTTTGCTGATTTCTTTACTGAAATGTTTTCTTTTAAGGGAAATGATATGTTTGAAAAGGGGGGCAAATTTGATGAATGAGCTAGTAATGTGCTTGAGATTTTATTTACTGAGCGAATCATTTATTTGTCTCAATCAAGTGATATCTGCTAATGGATTATTGATAGATGCAAGAGAAGTAGCTATCCAACGCCCCCACCTCATTTTGATGGCCACGGCAACAGCCTGGCCGTGCCTCCTCTTGCGTATGCATGTGTGAGTGATTTTTTGATTGGTTGGGATAGAAATATATAAGTGCATGTACTATAATTTAATTAATGTGTGTTGCGTGAGTCCCCTGCACATCCTTTTTCTCTTTACAAATTTGTGTGGATGGGAATGATATGAATGTAAGTTTATTAATTAATGTGTGTTTTATTTCATGTGCGGCAAAATCCTACTCCGACCCGTTTTCGGGCTCTCCGCGGGATACCGTTGATCGACGTCGGCGAGCGCAAAGACACCCCACGCCCTTCACGGCGAGTTGCTCTACCCAACGACGTCCTCCGCGGCCCCGTACGCCTCCGTCGGAGCCTCCGTCGGTGCGCCGCAAATCGGCTCGAGCATTTTGGATTTGTTTGGTGAGATCCGGACCAGCGCGCAGGCAGCGAGCGAGCGGCAATTTCAGGCCCTTCCGGCGAGCGCGAGATCCCCAGCTTGCAGCCAGGCCTTCCCCAGTACCCTGGCTACCGTCCTATGCAGTCCGACAGCGAAGAGTGGCGCCACAGCGACCGTAACGGCGACTCGCCCGGTAACGACCAGATTCCCCAATGTGAGTGTCTCTCTCTCTTTCTCTCTCTTTATTTATTAAATGATCGCAGATACTATTTTATATATGATGTAAATTGTTGAGTAGATTTCTTATGTTTCATGTTTATGTGTGGAGATCATCGAGCGTGGGGGTGAACGGTCATCTCCTGTTATTTTACATGTTGGGTGTATAGGGATATGATATGCATGATTCTTGATACATGTTAGAAACTCCCCATGTTTGTCCTATGTATATCTAGAGTATTGTTGTAGACATGTCAGGATGTAGCATGAGGGTAATTGAGAAGATGTGGAGATTGAGAATATTGTGCAGGATCAATTGCAGTATCAGGTTGCAGGCAGATTAGTCGACTTACCCATGTTTATAGTCGACTAACACCCTTGTTAGTCGACTAACCCCAGACCCTAGTCGACTAGTATAGCTCCCAGAATGTATGTGACTCTCTGTATCTCTCTGCTGGTCGACTTGGCATATTTAATAGTCGACTAGCAGTTGGAGTAGTCGACTACCCGTTAACCCCCAGTCGACTACTTGTGGTCTGTCAGCTGGGTATAGTTTCTTTATTGGATGTAGACCTTACCCATGGATTTTGTATTGATTAATGATAGATGTATAGGATATCGAGGGATAGATATTGGATGGAATGACTTGACTTGATCATGATAGATCTTAGATGCATGTATATCTTATGATACCGAGTGTTGGGATATTATGAATGATCTTAATAGAAGTGGTGATTGTGAATACTTATAAATCAGATTAGATTGTTAGAGTGAGAGAGCTGTGCCTGATTATCTTTATATGTTGGAACGGTGATTAATGTATCAGATTACTCGATGTGCATTGATACTCGATTGTTATGAAACTATTGGAATTATGAGTTGGTTGTAATGACTTGGGATTGATCCGGAACGTGTGTTATTTACTTTGGATAATGATCAGTAATTAGATAGGACTGTATTAGTTGAGTTGTGATTTAGATTGATCTTGAGTTAGAGGCTATCCAGAATTTATATTCTTTATATTGGAGTCTGACTTGTATTAAGATGAGATATATCAACTGATTGGATTATAGAGTATGATGAGTTGTTGGTATTGGCTCATGAGTGGACTTATTCTAGACTGCAGTTCTTTGAGGATATATGTTGATTCCATACTTTGCGGGATTATTCTATTCTGGTCAGTAGGTTGTTACTCATCTTGGATAATCTTTTTTTACTTGTGAAACCTGACTGGTTATTCTTTATATATATACCTGACAACTATCATGTTCATGTTACTGAATTTGCTGGGAAAATATTATTACACGGTAACAACACCCGCATGTTTACTTGTTACATATATTCCTGTTATACCGGTATCCTGTTACTTGACATGTTATACTCCTGTTATACCGGTACCCTGACTTTCACATGTTGATATTGTTACCGTGACCACCACTGAGTCATCCCAGAGATTTAAGTAACATGTATACTAAATAATCTTGATAAACTAAAACATGATAACAAACAACTTACACTGGGATTGGGGAGATTGATGGAGGAGACAACGTCCGTATTTTGGGTGGACCTAGGATTTAGGTTGCGCAGCCGAAAGAGGGTTCCACTGCAGGGTTCCCGTGGGGTGACTGACACCCCGTCCTGTTCCTGTTATACATGTTATACATGTACCTGTTCCTGTTTACATGTTCCTGACTACCTTGCGGTAGGTCCTGGTTCAGCGCCAGGAGTCTGGGCCGTGGTCCCGGGTATGCACGGGACCCACCTAAAGCATGGACAATGTCTCCAACCGATCAGTTTCAATAACTTAAGGGCATCGATTGGCATGTGTGGTAGGCGTAGTATGGGATGCGTCTATTACATGTGACAATTGGTGTTCGCTGACATAATTAATAATAAACTGTTGATGCTTTGTGACTGACTGTAATCACATGATTGTATATCACTATGTTAGACTCAAGATTTTAACCATGACCTGATTATCATGACCAGGACCAGACTTATGACCTGAGTTGGATGCTAACCTAGTGACATGTGATAGATTACACGCCTTGACATTGATTGCATATTTACAGTTGTGCCATTTGTTTACTACCTGTATTCATGTTTTATCATATGTGTATTACTGTTCAGCTTTTTATCTTGTTATTTAACCTTTTCTATTTACTGTTGCTCTTACTACTATATATGCACATTGTTTCTTCTGCACGAGTTCTTTCCCCTTTACACACACTCATTATGGTCGCGTTCTGACGACCCTGGATTTGCACGTCCAGCTATTGGACGATTGTTTCTAATGTGCAGGTGTTTGACGAGACGGTACGCTTTGCGAGGAGCTTGGGTCCTCTTCCTTTGATTCTGGTATACTTGTATTTTATTCTTGTTATGATTCTTTGATTCCTGGATATCACCTTTGACTTCTATTCAGCTGTCATTTTCTTCCTGTTATTCATTGCTATCATATATAGTCTTATATGTACTATTGCAGTGATCCTTGATTATTATAGTTCTGATTCATAGCTTGTTCAGGTTACAATTGAGGCTTAGCGCGTATACGAGGGGTATTTTACCTCGCGTATATGCGTCGCCATAACGTCTCCGTATCTATAGGATCGGGGCGTTACACACTCTGAGCAGGGAGGCTGCATCTCATCATCAGGGACCTCGGGCATGCATGTCAGAAAGGACTCTGAGTTGGCTAGCGCATCTCTGAGTGCCTCTCTTGTCTCTTTAGAGAGACGAAGGAGCTCGTGTATTGTGATACGAGCTGGGATATTAGCTAACTGAGCTAATATATCAAAACGGAAGGGTGTATCAAGCCTTTGGCCTGATGGTTTCCTCAACACATGGTCGAATCGTACCTCCTTAGGCTTTTCCTTTCCTTTGGCTGGAATTGGAGTGGGTGCCGGTACTGGTGCTGACGTCGTTTGCTGTTGTATCTCATCAGCAGGCTTCTCATACTGCCTCAAGTATGATTTCCCAGATCGAGTGCCCGTCTGTTGAGGCGCATCTGCCTGTGCTATGCAGGCATGCTTCTCTCCTTCTGAATCGCTGAGAGAAGCCGATGTAAGGTTGCCATCATCTGGCAGGACAGAGATGACGTTGCAAGATTTGCCCTTTGTGTTGGGCTGCTTTGAACCCTGTTGAATGTCTTGGACGAGATCCGGGTGTATCCACATGACTTCCCATGTCTCCAGTGTCAAAGGGATGAGACCCTTGTTATCTTGAGTCATGGCTGAAGGATGCCTGAGTTCCAACCGCGGAGCGGGGGCTGGATAGGTCCCGTCAGGGACTGTGACCTTTTGGGTGCTGCCGAACTCGAGAGTCACCATATTGGCAGTGACTTTCTTCTGCTCCGTCTTCAGTGTGAGGACGCCGGCGTCGATTAGGGCTTGTATCCTGTCTTTAAGGACATAGCACTTGTCAGTAGGATGGTGAACCATCCTGTGGTAAAGACAGTATTTAGGGTCGTTCGTACGCCCTATCTCATTGGGATGTCGAGCTTCTGGCAGCTTCATCTTATTCCCTTTGTGGAGCAGATGGAATATCGTGACCACCTGATCGTCTTTGAAGGAGTACTGTTTAGGAGGGAACTTGGGCTCCTGATTGTTGAAGCCGCTCTTCTTGGCCTTCGACTGCATGTCTCCGGACAGCTCAACAGACATAGTCTCTTTGCCTTTAGCCTGATAGGACTGCGGGAAGTCGCTACGTCCTTTGTTTTTCATTCCCCATTTGCCTCTAGGGGCGGAAGGTTGATTGTTATCCAATTTTGCATATTTTACCACATCATTCCCATGCATATTGCAAATAAAAATATGATTTTTAATGTTCTTCTCTCTATTTTTGCAGGTCCACATCTGAAATGAGAAAAGGCCCAAAATTCCTTTAATTAGCAATAATTAAAGGGAATTAATTCCAAGCCCAAAATAGAGCCCAAGTTTGAGCCCAGGATCTGGAGAACTCTACGCGCTAGCTCACTAATCCAGAAGATCCACGTGGCTAACAACTTCTAACAAATTCGCAACAGAAATCTGTTGCCCAACAACCTAAGGATTGCCGCAATTTCTAGAAGTTTGCTGCAAATCTGCGGCAGTTAGAGGGCTGTTAAGGCTGAGATTCTGCCAGCTGTCCCGGGTTCTGGAGCCTTCTCTCTGAATGCTATAAATACAGGACCAGGGCCTTCGCAAAAGAGGAGAAGAGAGAGGAGAGATTAGAGGATAAAGCTTTGTAATTTTTGTAGGATTTTCTTTAGGATTTTAGTGCTTTAGATCTTCTTCTTCCTCCCTAGAAATTCTGCAAAAGAGAGTTGTAAGAGAGAGAAAGCTTGTGTATACCAAGGTGTGACAACTTGTGAAGCAAGGATTGATCCATTCTCTTCTCTCTACTTGAGCATTTTCTAGTTTACTTGCTTTCTTTTAATTCTAGCTTTACTTTACTTGCAATTTTATTTCATGCTTTGCTTTTCTTTTCTAATGGCTAGTAGCTAACTTTTCTAACATGACTAGCTAACCACTAACCTTGCTAACTACTAACTCATGGGTGATTGCTATCTTTAATCTTGCAAGTTGTATGGTCTTTTTCTTCTCCGATGGGTTACTTTCATTTCTTGGCTAGTTCTTGTTGTAATTCCATATGATTCGTCTGTGCCTCATTTAGAGCCTTGTCTTTGAACAAGTGCCTTGATGGAACATGGAGATGGATCACCAAACATATGCTATTTGTTGTACAACTTCTTTACCTTTATTAATGAATGTTGTATCTTCTTCCTTAGCATCCCTTGAGTGTCGCTCTTTTGATTCCATTATTGAAAGTCTATCTTGTAGGCCTATGACATCTATGAGTCTACAAGACAAGTCCAAGAATGATCACCCGTCATCCTAGTGGGAATGCAACTAGACCAACACGCAAGACAAATCTATGCCGATGAATCAACATGAGGCATGCATTCACTATCACGGAGTTTAGTAAGTTTTAGCAAGGTAGTGAAGTTAGCTAGTCATGGTTTTCTCCATCTTTAAAGTCTTTTACAAAGTATTCTTTCTTTTAGTTTTAATTCCAAAGCAAATCTCTTCTTTCGATTCTTTTCATTTTCTTTCCATCATGCACAAATCCACCAATTCTTTCATTATTTCTTTTTCCAATTCATTTTCATTCTTTTAAGACAAAGAAAAACTTTCGTTTACTTTCTTCTCCACTACAAACCGTAAAGCTTCCATCGCGAGCTCTCCCTAAGGATTCGACCCGGTATAGCCCATGCTATAACGGAGATAGGAAAGGGTATATTAACCATTTTAAATACATTTGTGAAGTGATCAAAGCACCTAAGGTTGATTCTAAACCTTCTCTCTTTCATTTAATATCTGTGCAAATACTTCACGCCTATATCTTTTCCCTATCAAATTTTTGGCGCCGTTGCCGGGGAGAGCAACGGTTTTTGATTTAAAGTGAAGAACTAAACGAATTTTCTTCTCTGTTGCAGGTTACAGGTGAAGAAAACAGGAAAATTTGCATTGCAGTAACATATAAGTGGCTCTGGGCTTCTGCTCTTGAAAGCAGAAACCAGAAGCCCTCTGAATTACCGCAATTCCACGGCATTTGCCGCAAATTTGCGGCAAGGAGGAGTGGACTACTGACCAAATTTCTGCAGGGTTGCTTGCTCTGCAAAATACTGCTGCTGCAATACTTAAATTCTTGTATGCTTCACCTTATATCTGCTAATAATCAACAGTAAAAAATTGGTTGAAAACGTTGAAAATTGATTAGACATTTGCATCATTAGGCACGTGTCTTTTCAATTCATTTACTTTTACTGTTGAAGAGTGCTGGAGGCAAGGTACGTGCGCATTGCATATTGATTAGGATTCACCTCTTGGTTGATATTTTATCGCTTTGAGTGAACCTTGTTTGTTTTTATCGTACACTTGCACAATCCAATTTTAAGGGCATTAACCAATAAATAAGATAAGGTGGGGGATTTCATCACCCTTTCCTTAGCCCAAAAACCACCATCCCAGCACTCACTAACCCAAGCCTAATTTAAAAATAAAGTAGACGTTGGCCCTAGGGACATCTCGGACTCATTTAGGAGATTATCCTAAGGGGGAAAAGTGTTGGAAGTTGACTCTTGCAAAATCGGTGTCTAGGAAAGGGATTGAGGGCCGAAAGCCCGAAGGTTGTTGGTTACTTAATTAAGGAACGTCTTAGACGGAAAACCTCCCAACAACCTTGACCTTTCCTGGCTGATTAGCTTGTGGTCAAAGTCTACACTAAACCTCCCGTGGACGGTCTAATCAGTTAGGAGTCGTCTAGGTCCTAAGTCTACCCTAACTTAGGTTAGAATTTTTTCTTTTTTGTTTGTTTATTTGTTTGTTTCTTTTTGTTTGCATTGTGTGATATGGCTTATAATAATAATTTTTCCAACTTTAATAATAATCCATATTACACACCGACTCCATTCTATTCGGATAATTCCAACCCGGCGTTTTACAATATGCACCAACCAAATACACCGGGTTGGCCTTATCCGAATCAATATGACCCATACCCCCAATCTAATAACTATAATTTCCATAATGATTTCAACTCTTCACCGAGTCAGTGGGGATTCACTTACCCCGAGCATAATTTCCAACAACTTTATCCTCCTTCTTCACCCAGTCCACAATATTTTCAAGATACATACTCAATTCCACCAGACCAAAATAGATTACCATCAATTTTGGAAATGAGTATGCGTGAGTCCAAACAAAAATCACCCAATCTGATGGACTCATTCCAAAACAACATTTCATCTTTTCAACATAATGATGATCCTATCAAGATGCTTGAAGCCATGACTCAGGCTCAAAACGGTCGTAATCGTGACATAGAATTGATGATCCAAACTTTACCTTCTTATCGTTCTAAAGTCACTAACCATTCTGTCAAAGCCAAAGAGTCATGTTGTTATGGAAATCAAGATTCAATTTCAGAACACTCATCTGAACTTGTCCAAACTTTAGATCCCATTGACATTTTGGCAAGTTTTTCTTTTACTAAAATTGAACTTGAACATGAATTTGATCTTGAACCCCAACTGAATGATTCAGTTCTTCCTCCTGATTCAATAATGACTCCAGTGTCTTTACCTGATTTCACTCCATTTCCGGAGTCGACATTGGATCCTGTCCCAATTCATAATGAAGTTGAATCACCCATCTTTGAGGATCATATTGAACTTGACCAATTGTTGGATATTGAAGATACTATTGACAAATTGGCAAGTTTTCCATTTTTGGATATTGAACCCAATGAGATATGTGACCTAGATTCTCATAATCTCTTTACTTCTGAAACTGATTGTACAATTCTGACGGAAAATATTGACCTAAGTTTTAAAGAATTGTATGGCGATGAGCTAGAATTCCTTAATATTGGAAGTAAAGAGATATCACCCATATTAGGTCACATTCCATTGTTGGATAATACATGTGGACTGGAGTTTCAATTTCTTGACTTGGACCCAATTCCTGAACTCATTTCGACTCTTGAACCTTTACTTGACTTAAGTCACCTTCCTGAGTCGGTATTAGTTCCTGTCCTTCCTGAGTCTAAGTCAACCGTTCTATCATTTCATATTCCATTCTGGGACAAGGTGGTTGACAAATTTGACTCCGAAATTAGTTATGGAAAATGGAAATTAGATGGGGTCAAATACTTAATAAAGATCCTTCATGGATTTATCTTTTTAGTGGGTTGTATTAATGATATTTCTGGTGGGTTCCTCAAAACCCAAAGCAAAGTTGATTGGGCCATGTTTCGTGGACCAATCAGACCACCACCGGAACCACCACCTTAAGGTAATTTCTTTTCCTTCCCTCTCTATTTTGTTTCATGCATTCATATATCACGATGCATTGAGGACAATGCATGAAATAAGTGTGGGGGAGGGTTTACTAACATAGGATTTTTCATTTTCTTTTTAGGATTTTTATTTTTCTTTCTAGGATTTTCATTTTCTTTTTAGATTTTTATTTTCTTTTAGATTTTACTTTTCTTTGTAGATTTTCTATTTTCTTTTAGATTTTACACTTTTATTTTTAGAAAAATATATAAAAATAAATAAAAAAATAAAAAAACTTTTTGAAATAAGAGACAAAGTTTTAATCTATTTTTAAGAAAATTAAGATGATCTTAGAAATTAAGAAAGCTTTAATTATGACATCTTAAACTTAGTTGAAATAATGGATCTTGTTTAAAATTATAGGCTAAGTAAGAAAAATTGAGGAGATATTTTTATCTTGCATTTTTGCCTTAGATAATATGTACTTCACATTTACACATTTTCTGGGATGGAAACAAAGACCTAAAAAGCCATAAAATATATATATAAATAAAAAAATAAAAAAAATAATAATAATAAAATAAAAATCACTTATTAAGTTGGATAATTGTGCCTCAAGAAGCATGATTACTCACGCCTAACGGTGATCTCACTTATTAAGCTGGATAATTGTGCCTCAAGAAGCATGATTATTCACGCCTAACGGTGATCATAAAATAATCCCCTTTAGCTATGTGGCCTTTTTTACTCGAGACCTTAAACCCGAGGGATGTTTTCTCATCTGGTGCCCTAAGACCGTCTGGTTTGGGAGTCATCGGTTATAGGCTCGCTACATGGGTAAACTAGAAAGCCTAGACTGAGGGAAGAATAAAAAAAAAAAAGAAAGAAAAAAAATATATATATATATATAAATAAATGGCTTGAAGGTTAGAGTTGAAATCCCAGAAATCTTCACTATCACAATATGCATATTATCTAGGTTTTATGAAAGATAAAATATTCAATCCAATTTTGAATTCTTACCTTAATTGAAGACAAGATCTTGCATAGAGACTAAGTTTAAGGAAGAATGATTATAGGTGGACTTATGACCTTAGATCACTTATATTTTTGCAAAAATAGTTCGAAAACTTGTCTCTCTTTCAAAATGTGTTTTCAAAATACTAACATTTGTCTTCTTTCTTTATGGATTTTGTGGGTGCAATCCGCTGAAAACCCTCAGGAGACAACACTCCTCCTCTAGGGCAACCTAGAGGTTTAACGGCTTATTGCACACGCTCAGTGCAATCGCGTCACCTGCGAAAGTGGTGTAATAAATTGGTAGTATAGTTTTTCTTTTCTTGTTTTGCTTGGGACGAGCAAAAGAATAAGTGTGGGGGTGTGATTGTTATCCAATTTTGCATATTTTACCACATCATTCCCATGCATATTGCAAATAAAAATATGATTTTT
Source organism: Agave tequilana (assembly GCA_038442645.1). Classification (NCBI taxonomy): domain Eukaryota; kingdom Viridiplantae; phylum Streptophyta; class Magnoliopsida; order Asparagales; family Asparagaceae; genus Agave; species Agave tequilana. Next base: position 52,154 of record JAVJIF010000244.1, on the reverse strand, counting down.
AATGTTCTTCTCTCTATTTTTGCAGGTCCACATCTGAAATGAGAAAAGGCCCAAAATTCCTTTAATTAGCAATAATTAAAGGGAATTAATTCCAAGCCCAAAATAGAGCCCAAGTTTGAGCCCAGGATCTGGAGAATTCTATGCGCTAGCTCACTCTTCCAGAAGATCCACGTGGCTAACAACTTCTAACAAATTCGCAACAGAAATCTGTTGCCCAACAAGCTAAGGATTGCCGCAATTTCTAGAAGTTTGCCGCAAATCTGCGGCAGTTAGAGGGCTGTTAAGGCTGAGATTATGCCAGCTGTCCCGGGTTCTGGAGCCTTCTCTCTGAATGCTATAAATACAGGACCAGGGCCTTCGCAAAAGAGGAGAAGAGAGAGGAGAGATTAGAGGATAAAGCTTTGTAATTTTTGTAGGATTTTCTTTAGGATTTTAGTGCTTTAGATCTTCTTCTTCCTCCCTAGAAATTCTGCAAAAGAGAGTTGTAAGAGAGAGAAAGCTTGTGTATACCAAGGTGTGACAACTTGTGAAGTAAGGATTGATCCATTCTCTTCTCTCTACTTGAGCATTTTCTAGTTTACTTGCTTTCTTTTAATTCTAGCTTTACTTTACTTGCAATTTTATTTCATGCTTTGCTTTTCTTTTCTAATGGCTAGTAGCTAACTTTTCTAACATGACTAGCTAACCACTAACCTTGCTAACTACTAACTCATGGGTGATTGCTATCTTTAATCTTGCAAGTTGTATGGTCTTTTTCTTCTCCGATGGGTTACTTTCATTTCTTGGCTAGTTCTTGTTGTAATTCCATATGATTCGTGTGTGCCTCATTTAGAGCCTTGTCTTTGAACAAGTGCCTTGATGGAACATGGAGATGGATCACCAAACATATGTTATTTGTTGTACAACTTCTTTACCTTTATTAATGAATGTTGTATCTTCTTCCTTAGCATCCCTTGAGTGTCGCTCTTTTGATTCCATTATTGAAAGTCTATCTTGTAGGCCTATGACATCTATGAGTCTACAAGACAAGTTCAAGAATGATCACCCGTCATCCTAGTGGGAATGCAACTAGACCAACACGCAAGACAAATCTATGCCGATGAATCAACATGAGGCATGCATTCACTATCACGGAGTTTAGTAAGTTTTAGCAAGGTAGTGAAGTTAGCTAGTCATGGTTTTCTCCATCTTTAAAGTCTTTTACAAAGTATTCTTTCTTTTAGTTTTAATTCCAAAGAAAATCTCTTCTTTCGATTCTTTTCATTTTCTTTCCATCATGCACAAATCCACCAATTCTTTCATTATTTCTTTTTCCAATTCATTTTCATTCTTTTAAGACAAAGAAGAACTTTCGTTTACTTTCTTCTCCACTACAAACCGTAAAGCTTCCATCGCGAGCTCTCCCTGAGGATTCGACCCGGTATAGCCCATGCTATAACGGAGATAGGAAAGGGTATATTAACCATTTTAAATACATTTGTGAAGTGATCAAAGCACCTAAGGTTGATTCTAAACCTTCTCTCTTTCATTTAATATATGTGCAAATACTTCACGCCTATATCTTTTCCCTATCAAAGGTTCAAACTTCTTAGCCGATTTCTCAGCTATCTCTGCTTGTTCGACCAATTCCTTCCAAGTGTGGGCCTTGACAGCCCCCATGCGAACTTCCACTTGATCCAAGAAGTTATGTCTGCATGTCTGTAAAAGCATGGGTAATGGCATCCCTGCTGGGCACATCAGGGACAAATTTCTGAACCGCTCAATGTATTCACAGACAGATTCGCCCTTCTTCTGCACGGTGGAGAGGAGCTTGTCCATAATCACCTCAGTGTCGTCCTCATAGAAACGAGAGAGGAACCGAGTTTCTAGGTCGACCCAGGAATTGATAGAGCCCGGAGGGAGACTTCGAAACCAGTCAAAGGCTACTCCTTACAAAGTGCCAAAAACAGCCTAGCCATGATGGCGTCGTTGCTTATGACATTACCAGTCTGGGACCGGAAGTAGTAGATGTGCTGATTGGGCGAGCTCTTACCATCATACGTATGCAACGTTGGTGGTTTGAACTTCGGTGGATATGGCACTGAATCCCATTCCTGTGGGTAAGGGCGGAGTGTCCCTACTTTCTTCAATTCATCCCTCTGAGCTATGGATGCAATTTGAGCTTGAAGGCCCTTAAGGACTTCGGCATCTAGGGAAGAGCCTCCCGTAGATCTCTCCGTCTTGGGCGGATCATTGCTGAAATGTTCCTCCTCATCGTGATCGCTCCCGGTATCACCATCGTTCCGGTTGCTGAGGAGTCGAGCAAGCATCTGTTGAATATTGTCCAGGGCCTCTTGCTGAGTTTTGGAGGTCTGCTCCTGAGCTTCCAAACGCCGACGAAGGTCGTCGTTAATGTTATCAGCTATATTGACTGATGCTTTGTCCGTTCGTACTGAACTGACCGTTGCTGAAGAGGCATATCCGCTGTCTTCATCTTCCTCGTCTGATGGTTGGGGTAATTGCCTGGGCTGTGGCGAGATCAGGGCCGTTAAGGAAGAGGGCTGCTCATAGTTATAGGGTATTGCCACCCTAGACCTGGTGTTTCGGAAAACACCTTCTTCGCGCACCAAGACTTCACCTAAGCCTGGGCAGTAATCTGGATCTGAGGAACTACAGGGGGTGTCGTCAGATGTTCGACTTCCTCTGCGTGGCTCTCGCCCTCTTCCGGTCATGTTGACAGATGCAGAGGCTAGATCTCGCGAGATGCCCCTTTTATGATGCTTTATTGGGATGCGTGCAGACAGTCGATCAAAGACTGATCGCCGGCATGGAGGAATGGCGAGGGTTGGTCGTAACCGACATTGCATTGAATGGACCATCACTAACTGGCATCCACTTCGTTGACAACAGGAGGAAGTGGTCTGGAAAGGCTTCAATTTCCGCTTGTCCGCCAAGAATTCTCGCAGGTCGGCCCTGTAGGGGCCTGAACAATCTCGTGTAGAGACTTTCTCGGGATACACATAGGACGAGGTGTCGTCCTCCTTATCCCTGCAGAAAGGGTCTGCACTGAATAGTGCTCTGGTTCTAGCCTCGCGGCTGCGGACCCGATGAGTACGCTGAGGTACAGTAGCTTTGCTTGTGAAAACAAGGCCGACGAAAGGCATTACTGCTTTAGGCGACGGTATGATTGCCGTCCTAACTTTATGGTCGGCAGCATTGTTGGAACAGGCAGGCATCTTGCCTTTTTCTTCATAAGAGAGGCGCGATTTTGGCGTAACAACGCCTGAAGCTTCAGCAGAAGATTTCTGTTTAGGCTTCCATATCCGCTTTGGCAGAGGATGCTTAGGTTCACAAGGAACCTGACTAGCCACATGAGAGGCTGTGGGGTGTTGGCAGGATTCTACCTCTGGTTTCTGATTTGAAACCTTGGTCGTGAAGACCTTCTTGTGCTTTCGTGCTCGAAGCATCAAGCCACCCCCAGAGAGGACTTCTTCAAATCTTCCTTGATCGATCTGGACGACCAAGTTCTCAAAGGTGCAGAACTTGGGCCACGGGCGTGCTTCCTTGTTGCGCCAAAGGACCGCAGCAGGTTCGCAAAGAACCTTTTCTGTCTCCGCAGAGACTTTTCTTGAAGATTTAGTCAGAGAGGATCTGGCTGCACCGGCTTTTCTGAATTCAGAGATAGACCCTAAGGTCTGATCGTCGCATTGTGACACTTGATTCTCAGCAGTAGAGAATTCAATCCCCAGCGGAGTCGCCATCTTATTTTCCATTATATTTGCAAAGGGGAAAAACTTATAATAAAAAGGTTTGAGGAGCTAAATTACAAGTATTCTTAAAAAGATTACAAGTAGATCTCCTCAGAGATTCTGGAGAAGTGTGCCGATAGGAGTCTGGTCAGCGCGCGACCACTTTGCCCCTTTGACGATGCGAGCAATGAGATTCCCTTCTCGCCTGGTTCCGAGAATCAGAGAATAGAGGGTTGGCAGAACCCTCTGGCTACTTCTCAAAATCGCCTTTTGTCAGGAATTCCTTCTCGCCTGGTTCCGGAGATTCCTTGAGAAAAAGGGGTTATTAGGGTATCGCCACCCTGAAGAGAGAAGTATTTCTCTTGAAGATCTCTGAATTAGAGAACGCGCAGTGCGTTGTGAAGAAGTCCGATCTACATCGAGCGCCGATCTGGGAAAAGAAGCTGATCTTTGAGAAGATGATCCAGAGCTCTCCTCTTGTCTCTCTTTTCCGTCCTCTCTCTTTTTTGTGCCCCTGGCGGGCTTATTTATAGGGAGATTAAGGGTATAATCGCCCCCTTTGAACATATGGAAACAGATTGAATCGAATCTGTTTGAATCTGGAAAGTAGCCTTGCTGCGAGGCTAAAATAGCTTCTGCGGAGCTAGAAAATGGCAAGTCGATTGATCTGTTTTGATCCTTTCCATATTATTGGGAGATTTCCCCTGATCTTCCTACTCGTTTTAAGAGAGTCAAGGGATAGCGGCAATCACCTGCCATATTTGGTCCTTGATTGGATTTGATCTGATTGGATCCGATCTCATCCGGAGATTTGATTGGTCAAAGGTTGACCATAGCAAACCAATAGCGGAGCTGCCTGTTTTGAACTCATAGCGGAGCTAGAGGCAATTCCTGGCGAAGTCCGAAAAGAGGCTTTTCGGCGAAGCTGTCAGTTAGCTTCCTAGCGATGCTTTGAATGGCTTCAAAGGTGGAGTTGGATGATGCTAGCCTCTCAAGCGAGGCTATCTCCTTGGGCTCATGTAATGCTAAACGCTAGTATCATAGACCTGCTGAGGTCTGTTTAGAAACAATCCGGGTCCACTGTTCTGCTTGCTGGATCAGTGGAGTCCAAGCTGCTTCCTTGTCCCTTGGAGATGGGTGAAAACTGGTCTTCAGCTCGTCTGTCACTAGACATTGTTCGGACCAATGAGAATCTTGTCTTTTTTAGGTGTCAACAAAGGTAAATTCAAGTGCTTTAATTGTGATAAACCAGGTCATATGAAGATGGATTGCCCTTTGCTCAAGAAGAAAGATAAGTATAAGAGTAAGAAGTTCAGAAAGAAGAAGAACTATGAAGCATCATCAGAATACAGTGATTCCTCATCTTCTGATGAAGAAGAATCCACTGAACATGTTAACTTATGTTACATGGCCATAGAAGATGAAGAGGTATCATTTTCTGAACTATCTGATGCATTCCATGAATTATTTCTTGATCTGAAAAATGAAAAACTGAAAAACAAAGTTTTGTCAAAAGAAAATGAAAATCTTTTAAAGGAAAATTCATGTTATGCTTTACAATGTTCATCTATAAATTCTCAACAAGATGAGTTTCAAAAAGTCATATCATCTTTGAAAATTGAAAATGAGAAGTTTATAAAAGAGAACATTTTTCTGAAAAATGAAACTAAGTCTTTGAATGAACGGATTTCTATATTGGATAAAGACATGTTAGTTTTCAAAAAGAACTATGAAGATCTTTTTCAAAATGTGACTAAGTTCAATAAAGGAAAAGAAAAATTAAATGATCTATTATCTTTTCAGAAATTGTCACATGATAATCATGGTATTAGTTTTGTTGAAAAATCTTCATATTATAGTAATCCATATAGTTCTTTTGTAAAAAGAAAGCCAAAGAAAAATAAGTTTATATGGATTCCAAAGAATTTAAGTTTTCATGATAAAAATACATATATTGCTTCATACATGCATGATATATGTGATTCTTGCAACTGTGTATATTAACAGGTGGAAACCAAATTCTAAATGGATTTGGAGTCCTAAAGGTTAAATATGTTCTTTTATGTTTGGTACCATCTAACGTCTATCTTGCAGGTACTATATAAAAGTTGATATGTATATATATTTACTAATATATTTGTTGTAGGGGGAGAACAAAGTATTTTTCTATCTGTTATAACCCAATTTCTACAGGGGGAGGAAAATATAACATATTTTCTGCAGGGGGAGCACTTGTGCACACATAAAGCGTCATCATCAAAAAGGGGGAGAATGTTGGAACTTATTTTGATGAAGACTTGAAGACTTATGTGACGCAATACATTTGGAGCTCTAACACATGAAGAAATCAAGAGTTCTACATGATCAAGATGCCCCAAGGAGAATTGATATGTTGTGGTTTGTAAAGATGAAGTAGCATGTAAAAGCCTTGACATAAACACACATTTCAGTATCCTGTTAGTCGACTTGAAGTCCACTATAGTCGACTAAACCCATGTGTAGTCGACTAACCCAAAAGCCCAAGTCGACTAATTCCTATGTCATATCAGACCCAACTCTCTGTTTGTGTATTAGTCGACCGACAGTCAACTATAGTCGACTAATATATTTTCTAGTCGACTAACCCTAGTCCCCTAGTCGACTAATAGCTGGTCCAGTCGACTTATTGGAAGTTACAGTCGACTTGAATCAGTTAAACATAAAACTGTTCATCCAACGTCCACTGACCTAGTCGACTTATATATTTACCAAGTCGACTAATTGAAGAAAATTTGCCTAGTCTAGTCGACTAACTCAGAACCCAAGTCGACTATAGGCAGTTTCTGACTGTTGGACAGTTTTCATTATCTAGTCCTTTGTTCAACAAATTCCAACGTTCTTGTCATTCAAATTGCTCCTATAACTACCCTAACTAACCCTAGTCTTCAGCTATATAAGGGGTAGTTAGTCCAAAGGCCAAATTAACATCCTAATATTCAGTTTTCCAAAAGCAAAAATCCTGTCAACCTGAAAACTGATTTCTAACTTCAGTTCTTCACCAAAAAGCCAATTCCTATTGTGAAGTTCTGTGAAGTTCTTGTTTCCTATACTGAACCTTGTCCACATACACATTCAGTATCAAGGCTTATAGGAAAAGAGTTGTAATTCTCAAAGTGATCATTGTACACGGGAGGCTTCTTGGTTGTAGAGGCAGTTGTACAAGGTGAAGTTATTCTCTTGGTGGAAGAGAAGGTGTTCTCTTGGTGGAAGAGAAGGTGTACACATTTGGCGAAGGGGATTTGTCAAGTGGTGTGCATGGTGTATTGATTTTGGGTTGCAAAGTCAAGGATAAAAGAAAATCTCAAGCGGGTGGCTTGGAGACTGGATGTAGGTCACGAGGACCGAACCAGGATAAATCTCTTTGTTTGCATTTGTCAACTTTTCTGAGATTTGATTTCCTTTATTGCAAGTTATTTATTTGCTTAACGATTAATCCTTCTTGTTTAGTTTGTGTTGACTTGTGTTTGTTTAGATCTATAGTTGCCAACAGAGATAGTTCCGCATAGGCCATTATCTCGGGACCAACAACCTAATGCTAGGAGATTTTCTAGTCCATAAGTCATATGGGATTTTAGTTATTGCTTTGTTAGGTACTCTATTAAAGAGGTAGACAACCGTCTTTAAGGCTTCACTTTATAATGACTCTGGTAGAGTAGTGTGAACTATCATACTCCTAACCATGTCCTTTAGCATGTGATTTCATCTCTCAGCAACACCATTTTGATGAGGATTCCCTGGCATGGTGTATTGGGCTAAACTACCATACTATTTAAGCAATTGGCAAAAAAGTCCTGAACAACTACCTGATCCGTCATATCTGCCATAGTACTCTCCATCACGGCCAGATCTAATGGCTTTAATTTTTCTATTCTGCTAATTTTCAACATCAATTTTATAGATTTAAACATGTCAAGTGATTTAAATTTCTCATGTATCAAGTGTAAGTACCCATAATGAGAGTAATCGTCCGTAAAGGTGATGAAGTATATGTGGTCATTTCAGGAAGATATAGGGAATGGGCCACAAATGTCTGTATACACCAAATCTAAGACTCCTAAACTCCATCTAGCACCAAACTTCCTAATATTTTTTTAATTAATGTTTGCTTAGTGCCTAGGCTATTTACATATAAATATTCAGGATATGAAGCATGAAGTTTCAATTTATATAGCCATCAATAAGAATTCAAGTATTAAAAATTTTAGATTTAAAAAGTAGACTAAGCATTTCATTACCAAGAGTAACAGTAAAATCATATCTGTCTAACAATGAAATAAAATATGATTTCACCTACAAGGACGCTACATATAAAGTCCCATCCAAATCTAAAACAAAAAACCAGTATCTAATCTAAGCCTACAAACTCCAACAGCTTTAGCTGCAACTTTAATTTTATCACCCATGTATACGTACCACTCAGCTGGGCTGGGCCTTCTTTAGATTGGAAGTTTCGCATTAAATTGCTTATGTGAATTATATATCCATCATGTATAGGGTGCACTAAGGCTAAATTAATTTAAGAATAAAAATAAATATGAGATATACCCTTCTTAATTAGCTATTTTTGATGCTTTATGCAATCCTGCTTGAGTAGATCTACTTTCTTGCAGAAGAAGCATGCAATAACCCTAGGCTCTTTTTCTTGCACTTTTGCCACTGTAGGATTAGCAACTGTATTGGTATTTATTTTTCTCCTTTTAGTTACACTTTTTCATTTCCTATTAGAAGTGTTATCCTAGATGTTATGTGAGCACTTTCAGTCTTTCTTTATTTCAATCTCTCTTTTTCTTGGACACAGTGATTGATGAGCTCAATGAGACTCCACTTTTCTCTTAGAGCATTATAAATAATCTTGAAAAAGGTATACTATGTAAGAAAAGAGATTAGAATGAAATGCACTAGAATCTCTTTAGAGAGCTTCAATTTCAGTGCCTTTAGATTAGAAACAAGATTGAACATTTTCATAATGTATTACCTTATGTTTTCTTTGCTATTATAGAGTATATTTATCATCCTGCTAAGATGCGTACTTGCCTCAATTTTATCCAATTTAATAAGCCGGTCGGCTACTCCAACTGAAAAACTCTTAGCACTGACTTTATCAGGCATAGAACCCCTAATAGTTATAGGAATAGAATATTTTGTGACAAATAGACACATCCTATTGGACCTCTCTCACTTATCATAATTGATTTTTTCTTTAACTGAATTTTTGTTAGTGACAGTAGGGGTTCATCAGTCCTTAAGGTGTAGTCTAGGTCCATGAATTCAAGAATGATCTTTTATGTGGTCTTACCACTTTTTAAAGTTTGTACTATTCAATTTAGACTGCATGAATATACAATTTCTCATCAATTTAGCATAAATGTGTATTTAATAAAATTCTATTGTAATAGCCATAAAAATTGAATTTCAGAAAATGCATCCAGTCTGACTGATAGAGCTACCAGCTAAACTTTCAGAAGAAGTTGTGTCTCTTTATGCCAATACTATACTGACCTAATATAAGTAACCTAAAGTCTAGGTTCTATGTAAGAGAACGCCTTCCTTTAGGCTGCTGCCATTTTATAGGATTGATCTCAAAGTTTAAGTTATCTATATTGACAATATAATATATGTAATGACCAAGCCATAATGGCAACCTTCCTTTGGGCCGATTGCCATACACATGGGCCACACAAATCTACGCATCTTGATTCTTATTCTATCGTAGGACTAGTTGATGAGGGTAATGCAATATGGGACTATAATGTGGTAACCTTCCTTTGGCTCAATTACTACACAGTAAGGTTCTTCTACTTACATTACCTACATCAAGTATCTGATGCCGTACATAATTTGGCCAAACAATAGTATTCCTTTGAGCTGGCTATTACTCGCATGAATTATATACGCAATTAAATAAGTTTTTTTTATACATTCTTTAACTTGAACATGTATATATCTTTATTTGTATGTTATCTATTGTAATAAACATCAATATTTATCATGCTAGAGCAATATAAACAATATAATAAATATTAATGAAGCGAAAGCATGTAAGAATACATATAACCATGATAATTATACAGTTCAATACCTATTTTATGTTAGTAACTACTATTTTCTTGTGTCTAATGCCTGTAATATTGTAGCGCTCGTCAAGAGCTTCAAAATGGTTGTTTACGCGTAGAAAATAAAGGTCGGATGAATCAATAACGGTTGAAGTTTCTATTGACAAAACGAGTTTACAGTACTTATCAGATTTGGATCAGACTCAACCCGCAATAGTTAAGTTTTGGGTCTTCTTAATGGGTCAGTTTAATAAATTGAATAAAAATTAATTAACTTAATGTGAGATTACTTAAGATTATATTTCTTTATTTGATTAGAATTCTATCACAAAATTTTCTTAATAGACTAGAATTCAATTTCAACCCTAAAACTCAAATCAATCTCAATAATTTAAATTTAATCTTAACATGAAATTAATTAGGACTAAGTTTACTTATTAGATTAAAATTATATTTCTAAATTTTCTAATCCTAATTAATCTCATAATCTCACTTAATTTAATTATGAAAACAAAAATTAATTAAACTCTTTTTTTACACACCAACTGCCCATGGTGACGCCTTGTCCAGAGCATGATTATGCCGTGCATGCGCATGCATGCATGTAGCAGATGCAGTGCTGCATGCATGCAAGCATGCAACATGCATGTATATAATCATTTTTTTAGAAAAATTATTTTTCAGAACAATAACACAGAAAATATTTCAAAAAAAATCAACTTTGGGTTTGATAGTCGGTTTTGGTTCAAGAGTTGAGTCCAAATCAAAGAATTTAATTTTACATTCTTTTCCCGTCAATGAAATGTGACTAATCAAAAGAAGTGTTTCAATTACAAAATCTATGGATATAAGAATCAATGTTTGTTGGAACTTTGGATTTTGATGATAACAAACTTATATAATATCTTCTGCATATATACATATACATCCTCATACTTGTGATGCAGTTTCCTTGATGCTCAAAAGTTGAAAATATAACTCTATCATTGAGTTTATGAAGCACAAGATTGTAAAAGGATATTTTAGAATTTTTATGTATTTTTTATTATTTTTTAGAAGATTGTAGAAAGCCTTAATCACACACACTAATACCATATATAGTCGACTTATATCCTTCCCTAGTCGACTAATCTGTCTTCTAGTCGACTTGTTCTTACTCCTAGTCGACCAACTCTGCTTTACAGAGAGTTAATTGTTCATAGTCTATTCAAATGTTCCTATATTTAGTCGACTTATTGACAATTATAACCGACTAAATTAGTTCTATAGAGACTTATATGTCTGTGTTTGTCAGTTATAGTCGACTACAACTAACTACTAGTCAACTTAGCTAGGAAAAAATACTATGCCTAGTCAATTAATCTTTTATCCTAGTCGACTAATAGAATAGTTTCTGACTATTGATAGTTTTGATATTCTGGTGTTTTCCTACTTTTTCTTATTCAAATTTGAATTGGATAACTATCTTAACTAACCCTTGTTCTTAGCTATAAATAGGGATATTATCTCTAGGTTCAATCACCACATTCATTCACAAGTTTTTATGTCAAAATACTGAAAATATTCTGTTTTTCAGAAAACAGTTTTTTTACTTTCTCATCTTTGATTGTAACTCAATATTGCATATTTTACCACATAATTCCCATGCATATAGATAATAAATATATGATTTTTACTCATCTTCTCTATATATTTGCAGGTACACACTCAAATGAGAGAAAGCACATTAATCACTTTAATTAGCAATAATTAAAGGGATTAAATCCAAGATTAAGATAAAGCCCAAATTTGAATCCAAGATCCAGAGAGATCCGCGCGCCAACTGAAGACTCTAGAAGACCACGTGGCTAACAAACTTGTAACAACTTCACAACAGAAAGTTGTTAGCCAACGGACTCCAAACGGCCGCGCCTTGCCGCGCGCGCGCGGCAGTTACTGGGTTGTTGAGATCCGGATTTTGCGCCAACGGCCAGGGCTCTCGAAGCTTCTCTCTCAGCCTATAAATATTGCACCTGGACCTGCGAGCAAAGACTGAAGAAGAATGGAGAAGAGAGGAGAAATTAGATTGTTGTAATTTTCATAGGTTTTTCTCTAGGTTTTAGTTCTTTAGTCCCTCTTCTTCTTCCCTAGAAATCATTGCAAGAGAGAGTTGAAAGAGAGAGAGACCTTGTACATCAAGGAGTGACAACTTGAAGCAATGCAAGGATTGATCCATTCTCTACTTCTCTACTTGAGCTTGGTTCTAGTTTAATTGCTTTCTTTACTTGCTTTCTTTACTTTCTTGCAATTTACTTCATGCTTTGCTTTTCTTTATTAATGGCTTGTAGCTAATTTTCTACCATGTACTAGCTAACCACTAGCCTTGCCATCTTCACTAACTCATGGGTGATTGCTTTATTTCATCTTGCAACTTGGATGGTCTTCTCTTCTCCGATGGGTTAAAACACCCTTCATCTACATGAGAAAGTAATTAGATCAACACGCAAGACAAATCCATGCCGATGAACCAACATGAGGCACGCATTCATTATCACAGAGTTTGGTAAGCTTTGGCAAGGTAGTAAGGTAAGCTAGTCATGGTTTGCTTCTTCAAGTTTACTTTCTTTTTAGTTGTTAGTCCAAAGCCAATCTTGATCTTGATTTCTTTTTACATTTTCCATCATGAATATATCCATCCATTCTTTATTTGTTTTTCATTTGATTCTTTATTTTTATAAGCAAAGAAGAATTCTCGTTTAACATCTTCACTACCTATCATCAAAGCTTCCATCGCGAGCTCTCCCTGAGAATCGACTCGGTATAGCCTTACGCTATAGCGGAGATAGGAAAGGATACATCGACTACATTTTAATACACCTTTCTCATCTAATCAAAATGGCGCCGTTGCCGGGGACAAAAATCCCTTAATTCGGCGCAATATCCTTTCCTTAATCAAAATGGCGCCGTTGCCGGGGACAAAAATCCCTTAATTCGGCGCAATATCTTTCCTTAATCAAAATGGCACCGTTGCCGGGGGGAGAGCAACGTTTTAGGTTTAAAGTGAAGTACTAAACGAATCTTCTTCTCTGTTGCAGGTTACAGGTTGAAGATACAGAAAATCTTGCAGTGCAGAAACATACAAGTGGACCTGGGCCTCTGCTCTCGAAAGCAGAGACCAGGATCCCTCCAAATTTCCGCGTTCCCACGGCAAAAGCCGCGGCGCCGCGGCAAAGAGGAGATCACTACTGACCAAATTTCTGCAGGGCTTGCTTCTCTGCAAAATGTACGCGCCGGAAAGATTTGTGGAACAAAGAGTCGAGCTGTAAAGATTTCCTTGAGTAAAATGAAACAAATTACAACCAGACTTTTCCTTCCTTTCCAGTTACAAGGGAGGGAGGATATCTGAATCTTCCCTTTGTTTAGTGCTGGGTTCTTCGTGTGGCGGTGGAGAGTGAATCTTGTTCTCCGTTGACCAGATGACCGTTCTGGACCGTCGGGGGTCTTCTCTTCGGCCGGTAGAAAAGAGTAACTCAGCTCCGTCTACCAAAGCTCTAGAAGAGGAGGTAGGCAAAGAGCGGCTAGTGCGCAGTAAGCTCGCTGAAGAGTCTTCTCTCTGTTGTTGATGCCTTCAGTTGCCTGATTCTCGATCCCTTTCTCTCTATGATCCTTGATCTTGTGCCTGTGCCCTTGGCTTGGATTCGATCCCCTCGACCTTGCCCATTGTCGTCCCCGTTGTTGATGCAAACAAGGCTATTTATAGAGGTCTCAGGGGAGTGAACGTGCCCCCTGAAAACGCTCCCGAATGAGGGGCCACTACCCGCTACATGCGCGGTGATTGGCCCCGCAATCCGGGTAGTTGCAACCGAGACGCGGGTGTCTAGCCAACGCGCCTTGGTGCTGAGACGCGGGCGTCGAGCCAACGCGCCTTGATGCTGAGACGCGGGTGTCGAGCCAACGCGCCTTGATGCTGAGACGCGGGCGTCGAGCCAACGTACCTTGATGCTGAGACGCGGGCGTCGAGCCAACGTGCCTTGATGCTGAGACGCGGGCGTCGAGCCAACGCGCCTTGATGCTGAGACGCGATCTCTGGGCCAATGCGCCTTGATGTTGAGACGCGGGCTTTGGGCCAATGCGCCTTGATGCTGAGACGCAGGTGTCGATCCCACGCGCCTTGAGACGCGGGTGTTGATTCCTCGCGTCTAGAGCTTGGATCTCTGCCTCTTTTAATGGCTTGTCTGTTTGACATTTTTAGACAGCCTACAGAACCCCCTCCAAAGTTTCCGATATTCCGCAGTTAAATGGGACGGATTTCGAAATACTTTGGATTTTAGCCGCGTTCGCCTTTATGACTGGACTGTTGATGCTTCGGGTTTGATCTTATCTGGAATCGGTCTTCGTGAGTGTACTGTTGAACTCTTTGAAGCCATCAGAGTTGATCGTGTTGAGTGTCTAGATACACAGTCTAGACCTCCCCGATTGCTTTTAGTCTGTCACGGGTGCGCTTTTGGCCAGGAGTGGTTGGTTGTCTGTTTGCGTCAGTGTACTGTTGAACTGACTTGCAGAAGCAGGAGACCGGACGCAGGTTCCTTTTTGAAAAGCAGAGGCTGCTTTAAAGACGCGACTTTCATGGGGTGCGTCTTAAAGTGATAGAAACGCGCCGGGTCCTCCATGAGGTAGACGCGATATTAAGCCCGCTTGAACGGACGCGGACTTTCTGAGTGTATTTATGGTGGTGCTGACGGGGCATGTCCACCGAAGAGTCGCGTACTTTGGGGAGCGCATCTGTGCCATGTCATGATTAGGCCGCCAGCTGGCCTGGGGAAACGGCGAGATTTCGCCTTTTGGCGCGCGGATTTCCTGGTTCATTAAATGAACTGTTCCACGTGTCGACTGCTGACTTGTGGCGGGGTCGCGACGCATGATCTTCTCCGCTCAGAAACGATTTTGTTACACGCGTCAAGTGGCGACTCGCTGCAGCGTCTATCGGGCCACACGCCGCGTATCTTCGCGAATCTCTGTGCCTATAAAAGGCAACAGTTGCTGAGAGTTGCATCTTCTTCTCCGAACGCATTTGCTGAGAATAGAAAAAAGAAAGTTTCCCTCCTCTGTTCATCTTCGAACTTCTGGCTCGGATTTCTGATCAATGGCACCCAAGGCTAAACCAACTGCATCGTCCTCAAAGGCGACCGTCGCCGAGGCTGAGAGGGGCGCTTCCTCTGCGCAGGAGGCTGTTTTCCGAGGTAAAATACCTCTTCGGCGTGAGCTTCGCCATTAACACAAGTTCATAAAACCCTAAGAACCATTAACACTAAATCGTGTTTGACTCTCGGACGCAGTCCTTGAGATGATAACCGGGGCGCGGGTTTGATGATCCGACGCCAGTGGGCTCTGCACTTCGGATCCTTCACTTAGAATATTTCTAATTGTGAAGGCCTCTGGACGCGATTTGCAGAACGCGGATTTGATCCTTGCGTTCTGTGCCGCGTTTTGTGCCTTCAGGCGCCGATTTTGATGAATTTGGCGTCTGAGTCCAAGTACTTAGAATTTTCACAAGTCTTGGTTTGCAGAACGCAGATTTAATCCTTGCGTTCTGTGTCTTCAGCCGCCGATTTTGTAAAATTTGGCGTTTGAGTCCAAGTACTTAGAGAAATTCACAAGTCTTGGTTTGCAGAACGCGGATTTAATCCTTGCGTTCTGTGCCACTTGACGCGGATTTGCAGGTCTGGACGCGGATTTGATAATTCCTGCGTCCAGTATCTCTTCTGCGTTTGGACGCAGATTCGCAGGTCTGGACGCGGATTTTATAACTCCTGCGTCCAGTATCTCTTCTGCGTCTGGGTCATGAACACTTAGCATTTTTCCCTACTTTTGGTAAAGTGTCTGACTAAGTGTCCTTTTCTTTTGCAGTGCAACATATTTCTGGCCCGCTTGCCAAGATACGCCATTTTGGTCATGTAGGAGGCGCCGACCGGGGCTTGACCTTCGTGCAAAGAATGAGTGTTCCAGTGACTGTTGACCAGTCGCCCGATCGCAGGGAGAGGCTCTCCAATGTTGATAGGAGAACCTTCCGGGTGCTTATGACCGATGTCGCATTCAAAACGGATGATGGTGCCAGGCTGGAGAAGCCTGCCTTCTTCTTCGGGGATCACGTCCATGATGACGGCCGCAGCGTGTCTGAAGGAACTTACAAGTGGCTCCGTCAGATAAAGGGCGGAAGATTCTTTCTTCCGGACATGGAGAGGATGTTCCCGATGTCCTACTTCCAGCACGTGTCCGTCCCTCGGAAGATGGAATGGGATGTTTCCCAATATGTCCCTGAGATCACGCTCGGTGCCTTGAGTTCCCAGAAGGTACACTGCTATGATAGTCATGACAGGTCGGTTCTCGGCCTGTTCCCCGCGTCGCGTAAGTCTGAGGTTCCGGTTGGGGAGATACCTCAGCTTGGCGCTACCTTCCTTAATGCGTTCATGGAAGCGGAAGGTGACTATCCTGTCGAGTTCCGTGCGTATGGGTGGGTCCATTCTACGGGGAATTCTTGGTGGGGCAGGATGGTGGGTTTCGTCCTTATTGAACTTAAGGAGCTGCTGGAGCGTGTGGGACTATACCCAGCAATCAGGGCCGTGCAGTGGGGTATCCCAATGAGTTCTCATAACTTCTTTGGGATCCTGGAGCGCTATAACTCACTGACGGGGACATTCTTCACCCCGGTTGGAGAGATGGGCCTCGCACTGCACGAGTTGCATGAGGTCTCGGGACTAGCGTCAGGGGACATTCCTTATGAGGAATATGTCCCAACCACTAAGGAACTCCACCTCTTGAAAGATGAATTTCCTCGGGTGTATGAGACCTACTGGGAGGTGATGTGCCACTTCCACATCTGTGGTCAAACAACTGCCTGGAGGTCAGCAGGGGTCAAGCAGTTGTCCTGGGCTTGTTATCTGTTCAACAATGTCCACAAGAAAGACCTCCCGATAATCCGACTGGCTCCCAGTTCCGACAGGGAGATCGAAGACAGGATCGATGCGGCTCCGGACAGCTTTTACACCACGGAGTCGAATGAGGACGGTTTCGACCCCGACCTGGTTTTTGAAAGCTTCCACCATCAAGCCCGGACTCCCATCTCTGATCGGGCACTGTTGGCGGGCTTCCTGATGTTGTGGCTGAAGCGATGTGTGGTGCCCACGCTGCCACATGAAGTTATTGTTGCAGATGTGGTATACCCGGCGGTGCTCCTGGCTCATGGCAGCCCCATATCCCTTCTTCCAGCCGTGGCGGCTGGCATTCAGAGCGGGCTGCGGGCGTTAACCAAGAGCTTCTGCGAACCTCCGAAGACTGTCGATTCCCATGGAAAGCCGTTTATTGACTCAGAGGGGAATCCAACGGTGAAGCGTCCCAACCCTCGGATCGAGCTGCCTTACACGTACCTCATGGCTTGGTATGTAATGCACTGCCCTTCCTTGATGACGGCGGCGTGTGGGGGTGCGGATCATGTCCCATTCGTGCAGCGGCTGGAACGTTCGGAGTGGTGTGACGCCTACATCTATTATGTTCGGAAGCGCCTATCAATCGCCGCGAACTACCAGCTCAATCGCTGCTCTCCAGAGATTCCTGGTGTGGCTTTCGGGGAGCTGTCCGCTGATGTCGCTGGCCGAGATGGCTTCTTGCAACTGTCGGCGGGACTCTTCTGGTGGTTAATCAACATCCGGCCAGGATATGTGCTGTTCCGGCAGGGGACTTCATGCACCATTGAGCCGTATATGCCGAGCCGCTTCGCCCGACAGTTCGGCTACGATCAACTCTACGTCGGCAATCCTAATGCTTAACTTGCCTTCGAAGGCAATCTGTTCGAAGGTGCTCGGGCCTGGTACTACAGTGTGGCCGGGGGGACGGGAGCAACATTCCGTCTACCCATCGAGGCGCCCAAGTGCCGCACGAGCTTCAGCTTCTGCACTTGGTACTTCCAAGCCAGCCAGACACCAGACCTTGTTCCGGAGTCCTCATGCATTGAGAGCATCAATGCAGATCTCGAGGCGAAGTCAGAGTCCGGTAAACAGACAAAACTCATCAACCAGTACCTGAAGGCTCAGAAAGAGGTTGGGAGACGATCGAGGAGGGAGCCCCCAGCAGTGAGGGCAGAGCTGCAACCGGCCAGGGCAGAGCCACCAGCCACGAGGGAAGAGCCGCGGACAAGGAGGTCTAAACAGTTGGCGAGCAAGCGTCGTCGACGCTCTGCTTCTATTACCGAACCCGCCCCAAAGAAGGCTCGGAGGGACTTAATGGCTGAAGTCTCTCAATCCGGAGATATCTCTGCTGGAATTGAGGCTCCTCCTGAAGACGTCCCTGTTAGAGTTGAGGAACCTCTAGAAGATGAAGATTTCCCAAGCTTGGTCCGTGCTCCTAGGTCGCATAGCAAGACCGTGGAGGAAGGGGAGCTCGTTGAGCAATCCACCGCCGCCGAAGAGGACGAGTCACTGGAGGTCGACATAATGACTGGAGGGGATGTTGAGATTGCCGGCATCTCAGCTCAACCCGAGCCTTCTTCTGCTCATGAAGTGAGAGACGAGGCACAGCAGCCAGGGTCTCCTAATGTCTTCATTTCCAGTCCTAGGGCAGTCGACCCTAGTCCTACCACTGGGGTAATTGGGAGTAAGGCTCCTGTTGCGGAGCTTCCTCGCGTTGCGCTGTCGTCTTCTTCGTTATCGGGGGAAAGCGCCTTTGAAGACGAGGTTGACTATGGCGATGAGCCTACTTTTCCTGATCAGAGCAGATTCTCCCACGTCTCGGAGGAAGAAATGCATGGGTGCGAACCATCGACAGCGCCATCGCCACTGGTGACAATTGCTCCCACTGAAGGTATTCTTTTCACCTCCTGTCTAATTCTCTCTCTGCATATTGAAGAGGATGTTCTAACATCCTTCTCTTATGCCGCAGGGTCGGCCGAAGATGCTGAAGCCACAACCTCCTCGCATATCGAGGAGATGGTAAAAGAGTTGGCTCAGCCCGAGGGAATTGAGGCTTCGGTTGCCGAGACAACCTCAGAGGGGGCAGCTGTTGAATTTGGGGAGCCTTCCGCTTTGCCAGGAAGGGAAGCAACCATTGAGGTTGAGGAGGCTCTCACTCTGCCGGTGGAGGAGGTTACTGCTGAAGCTGGGGAGACTCCCACTCTACAGGATTCGACGCCTCTGGACCTCCAACCTGGTAAGGCAGCTCTGACGCTTTGAATGTTTCGCTTTTCCACCATTGTGGCTAATATCGCGATAACTTGCAGAGAGACTGAGGGGGCTCAGGTGGAGAATCCGATGGTTGGTACCCTTCCAGAAGGCCACACAGCTCAAGTCTCGGTGGAGGTTCCTGAGGAGGCTGTGCTTACTACTCCCTCATTGGTCGTGGAGGCTCCTGCAGAGGTAGTGCCTCCGGAAGCGTCAGCAGCCAGTCTAGCTCTCGCTATATCGACGGCCGGCACGGCTATTGTGCGAGAAGATCCGCCCTATATCCCTTATCCCGTGATAGAAAAGGGGTCGGGAAGCTTCCCAGGTGGTGAAGATATGGGGGATCTGGCACGTCAGATGGTGCAACAATTCTTCACTTCGATGGGATCATGTATTGATCTTATCTTGCGTGGAAACAGCACCTTCCAGTTCGCCCAGAGGCTTCTCGAAAATATGGCCGTGAGCGTCGAATTGGCGGGAGGCCCCTCACTTGCCAGGGCATGTCTGCGGGTGGTGGAACAACTGGGAGACAACCTGCAGGAGCTGGAGTCTTTGGAAGATGCTGGCTCTTTTGGTGAGGCCCAGGCCACCTTGACTAGGCTTCTAGCTGCTCAAGAACGGGAGCGACAGGAGGCGGAGGCACAAATCGCTACCGAGATCTGCAACTTCGAATATTCCCAGGCTGAATTTCAGAAATTAGCCGACGATTCGAGGGAATCCGAGCTTACCGTGGAGAGCACAGAGCAAGTCATCATCAGGGCTCGGGACACCATTGCCAAAGCAGAAGCTGTGCTTGCGCTCAATGAGGAGAAGCTTGTTACCCTCAAAAAGGAGCTTGAGGAGCAACGAGCTGCCAAGGCACGAGCTGAAGAGAGTCTGTCTCTTCATTCTTCCAGGGTGGAGTCTCTGCGAACGCAGCTAGCCGCAAGAAATTTCTTATACGAAGAGGAGCTGCGGGACCGGGCTATCATGGAAGCCGAAAGGACGCGCCAACACGAGATTCACCGCCTTAGGGAACAAATCCGTTCCTTGGCGAACCAGGATATTTAGCCTTCTTTTCTCTTTTTTTTTTTAAGAAAAGGGACACTCTATTTATCAAGAGTGTTTGTATCCACTTTTATCATATTTTTGATATAATAAAAGTTTTGAAGTTTTTGGCTCCACCTTCTTTGCTTAGCTGCGGATGAACCCAACTTCTTGATCACTGGCTGTGAATACCAAACTTAGATAGGACTAAGTTCTTTTAATGAGACGCGGCGTCAAGCATAGGATGAGACGCGGTCATCATTTCATAGGGGCTTAGATTTCACTAAGTCCTTTTGATGAGACGCAGCGTCACATAAAGTGAGACGCGGTCATCATTTCATAGGAACTTAGATTCTACTAAGTCCTTTTGATGAGACGCAGCGTCAATCATAAAGTGAGACGCGGTCATCATTTCATAGGAACTTAGATTTCACTAAGTCCTTTTGATGAGACGCAGCGTCACATAAAGTGAGACGCGGTCATCATTTCATAGGAACTTAGATTCTACTAAGTCCTTTTGATGAGACGCAGCGTCAATCATAAAGTGAGACGCGGTCATCATTTCATAGGAACTTAGTACTAAGTCCTTTTGATGGGACGCGGCGTCAATCACAAATCGGAACGCGGTCTTTTTGATGAGACGCGGTGTCAATCAAAAGATGAGACGCGGCATTGATCCGTAAAGTGAGACGCGGCTGTCAGTCCTTGGAGTGAGACGTAGCGTCAATCACAAGGTGAGACGCAACTCTGAATAACGCAAATCTGTCTTGCGCGGATCGGGCAGACGCAAGAGACGCAGCCTTGTCTGCTGAAGGGACGCGGCTCTCCAATCTGCGTTTAATACAACCTGACTTAAAAGATTTTAGGAAATCTTCGCTGTCGATTGGGATTCCGAGTCATCCGTTGATTCCCGAGGCAGTTATCCACGCGTCGGCCTCTCAATGGATTTAGGCGTTAATGCTCTTGCATGCAGAACCGACGCTGGCGGTTGAGAAACCGGCGCATTTCGACGGTTTCCAAAGCAGCGTTCCACGCGTCCGTTTCTGATTGGGCTTTGACAGTTGTGCGCGACGGTTCCGATTAACGTACCATTAATGGCAGTTATTATGGACTGCCTATAAATAGGGTGCGCCCCCTGTCAATAATCCAAACTTGGATTATTTTCTCTTTGATTCTCTCGGAGGAGTCCTGTCTCCTTCAGAAAGAGTTCCTTGATAGGGGTTCGGTCTCCATGGACGAAGGTGACTCCGAGGATGGAAATGACCCAGAGCTCTCACGCCTCTGTTTGGTCTCTTCAGAAGGAATCCTCTCTCGGATCATCTTGCACGCCCGCGTTTGGATGCAGAGAGGCCAACTCTGGACAGAGGCCTCTGCTGGTATGTCACCCCGATGATGTCCATGTCCATCCAGGCCTGTACTTTGGCATAACCATCTGAATGAAGTCCTGGTGCATTCCTTCTCTGGAATTTGTGCCAGTGACTTGAACTTCTCTGAACGCGGGCGCTCGACGCTGGCTTTACCCATTGCGTTTCATGGCCACTGCCTTGGCGCGTTTCAGACCTGAATCTTGCAACTCCTGTTCACCCAACAGGGAGATGGCAATTTTCGGCGTTCTGAAGTTTTTTCGCGTCTTGTGTATCAGGCGCGAGTGCAAACTAAGCCGCGTTTGAAGCTTATGTGTCCCGCAATTTTGACTCGCGTCTGTTTCTGCTGACGCAGTGGTTTTGACTGTGCGGGTCATTTCCGCGTCTGAAGTCTTCAGAGACTGCCGCGTCTGTCACCTAGTTTTCTTTTGTTAAAGTATACTAAGTTCCAGATTTTCTAATTCTCTCGTTTATTCCTTGCAGGTAGACCTGATCGTCCTTCCTCCGGTCCACTGGCCCCCTGGAAGAATGTTTCTGCCGGCGAACTTGTTCGATGTTCACCTATAAGAGAATACGTTATGGTCCTCGTCACCAATAAGAGAATACGTTATGTCTCTGACGAGGACCAAAATCTCGCCAAGGTCTCTTCAGATCTCCTGCACCACTCCTGCCTGATGGCAAGAGATGGTCAGGGTGAATATGACGGCGAGGAGGTTCCGGCGGTTGCGGTGGCGGAAGGATCCTCTTCCTCTCCCTACTCCAGAAGTGTCATCGAGGACAGTCCATTAGATGGCCTGCTGGGGAAAGGGATGGTGATGAATGAAGGGTTGCAGGACTTTCTGCTGCCGCCGGACCTCAAGAACACCACTGCTCCTGGCTTTAGTCAGCTAGGGCGCTTTCGACTTTTACGTCATCGCCATGGCGCAATCGGCTTCAATTGTGCACCTGGGATCAGATGCGGTTTCAAGGAGTGAGTACGGCCTCTGAGAGAGAGAGGGACTTCTTTGTACTCCTTAATTGTAACACTCAACCTTATTGTATAAGAGAGCGTTTTGTATCACTTTCATATGCTTGGATATATAAATAAAAGTGACACTTTTCTTTTTGCCTCCTTCACTGTCTTGAATTTTTGATCTTCAGTTAGACATGTAGAAGCAAGGAATCTTTTGACCCTATCGGAATTATGATGGTAATCTCAATGAGTCAAGATTTGTAGGGAAAGATCCTATTTCAGGAGCTTTCATGATACTGTCAGAGGTGTAATCTTAACTTGACAGGGATGGGATGGTTTTATGGTGGACCTGCCACTTTATAAAAGAAAGTGACAAGTGGAGTTCGTACCCCGGAGAGAAACTGAACTTTTATCAAGGATTTGGGATTAACTTGATTTAAGATCAGTTGGGGAGTTTGACGGAAACATTGTTAATGGTGTAATGTTAACCAACAATGTTTCTAAATGAATTTGATACTCTGTTGGGGAGAATATCAAATGAGACTAGACTCGCGGGGAATCTAGGAAATTCCTTACCGTTAGAGGTGTAATATTAACTTAACGGGTTGGAAGTCGTCTTGTCATAGGTGTAATGTTAACTTGACAAGGACGTGAGTTAGAGGTGTGATATTAACTTAACTCATCAGCATCTCAGTTTTATCTGGGAAAACTGAGGAAGTCACTGTCATAGGTGTGATGTTTAACTTAACAGTGAGGATAATGCTAGAGGTGTAATGTTGAACTTGGCATTAGTCGTCTCGGCTTAGACAAAGAAGTCGAGGAAAGGTCATGGCCATAGGTGTATTGTTGAACTTAGAAATGACTCGGATGCTAGAAGTGTAGTGTTAACTTGGCATCGTCCATTTCAGCTTCGATATGGAAGTCTGAAGAAAGGTGACTATCAGAGGTGTGATATTAACTTGACAGACACTCGATGTACTGCTTAGAGGTGTAATGTTAACTTAAACAGTAGTTTGTCAGAGGTGTAATGTTAACTTGACAGAGTTGGCTCGTGATAAGAGCAATTTGAGGACCTGTCATTCTATTGATGAGAATTGACAAGTGGAATTTGAAATGCCAGAGGTATAGTGTTAACTTGGCAAATTTGAGAGTTTGTTACTCTATGCAGAGTTAACAAGCAAGGTTTGTACTCGACGAGGAGTATTCATTACCAGAGGTATAGTGTTAACATAGTAATGATTGCGTTTTGTGGCCCTACCATTCTATGGATGAGAATTGGTAAGGGATTTTGGAGAAAAGAGTGGAATCAAGTCCACTTAGGATTTTTAGCAAACCCTCAGCTATCAACGGATTTGAAGTGCCTTTACCAACTACCGTTTGAGTTGGGCTAGCCATGCTATTCCCCTCAGCATGATAAGTTGTCGAGGACTTATGTTGGGCTTAAAAGCCAACATTTTCCTCTATCCTTAGCCGTCGGAGGCGTTGGATGTTTGATCAGAGGTGTAATATTAACTTGATCGGTGGAAGGATACCATCTAAGGATAGTATTTCTTCAAGATTTTTAGGATTTTTAGCAAACCCTCAGCTATCAACGGATTTGAGGTGCCTTTACCAACTACCGTTTGAGTTGGGCTAGCCATGCTATTCCCCTCAGCATGATAAGTTGTCGAGGACTTATGTTGGGCTTAAAAGCCAACATTTTCCTCTATCCTTAACCATTGGAGGCGTCGGATGTTCGATCAGAGGTGTACTATTAACTTGATCAGTGGAAGGATACCATCTAAGGATAGTATTTCTTCAAGAATTTGCCATTGATTGGCATCATAAGTGTATCGCCATCTGAGGTTATGAGGCGATATGATCCATTTGAGTAGACTGACTCTACCACAAACGGTCCTTCCCATTTGGGTTGAAATTTTCCTTTTGTCTTGTGCGTCATGACCATGGGTCTTCGGACGGCTAAGACGAGGTCGCCTTTCTTGAAAGTTCGCGATTTGACTTTCTTGTTAAAGGCTTTGGTGATACGAGCTTGGTAAAGTTCGATTTGTTGTTGGGCCTGCAGACGCTTGTCGTCTAGGGCTTCCAACTCCTGGAGTCGCTGTCGATGCTTCTCCTCCGTTGTCATCTCCGCCGTCAAGGCGACGCGAAGAGATGGAATTTGAATTTCCAGTGGAAGAACGGCTTCACATCCGTATACCAAGGAAAATGGCGTGGCTTTAGTTGGGGTTCGCACAGTTGTGCGATAGGCCCATAAGCATTCGCCCAACTTATCGTCCCAGTCTCGTTGACTTTTCGAGACAAATTTCTTGAGAAGCTTGCCAATAGTCTTGTTGAAGGCTTCTGCAAGACCGTTAGCAGCAGGATAGTATGCCGTTGAGGACACACTCTGGATTCTGAGCTTGGCGCAGAATCTCTGAAAAGCCTGGCTGATGAACTGGGGTCCATTGTCATGGACAATCCGCCGGGGTACACCGAAACGGTAAATAACGTGATGTTTCACGAACTTGATCACGTTAGACGATTTTACCTCCTTCAAAGGAATAGCTTCGGCCCACTTTGAGAAGTAATCGGTTATCGCTAGAATGAACCGATGTCCTTTTGATGATGGTGGGCTGATAGGACCAACCACATCCATTCCCCACATTTCAAACGGCCAGGTAGAGGTCGTAGAGTGGAGGTATCCTGGTGCTTGATGGATGAAATCGCCATGTATTTGACAGGCGTGACATCTTTTGGCATAAGCGACAGCATCGGCAACCATCTTGGGCCAGTAGTAACCCAATCTTTGGAGTCGGTTTGCCAGCTTGGGGCCAGGTTGATGAGCTCCACAAGTACCATCGTGGGCTTCTTTCAACACTTCGCGGGCTTCTTTTGATGAGAGGCACCGGAGCAGGATCCCGTCATGCGATCTACGATACAATGTTCGCGAAATCGCATTGTAGTAGAATTTGGAGGCTTTCCTTCGGATGGCAGCCGCCTCCTTGATGTCTTCAGGCAAGATGTCGTATAAGACAAAATCAATGTAGGGGAATCGCCAGTCTTTAAGCTCTGGAGCGGTTGACACTTCAAGTGTTTCCTTACCGTGACGATCTCCCATTGACCTCGGGTAGCCTCCGAGGGGGCTTTTTGGGCAGTATAGGTCGTGGCTATAGACGAATACCTTCTCCATTACTCCAGCTGGAAGAGCTAAGGAGGCAGCAAGGGATGCAAGCGCCTCTGCATGCGCATTTTGTCTGCGCGGTACATGGTCAATGTAGAAGTTTGAAAACCTCTCGGCCATGTGGATTGTCGCGTTGTAGTAGGGTACTAGATCTTCATGTCTGACCTCATACTCTCCGCGAACTTGGCTGACGATGAGTTTGGAGTCACTGTATGCCTCGAGATTTTTAACGCCAATCTCATCGGCGAATTGCATCCCAATCAAAAGAGCGTTGTATTCCGCCACATTGTTGGAACAGGGCTCGGTTAACGAGATAGCTCGGGGAATCACATAATTTTGTGGGGAGACGAGTACTACTCCTACCCCCGCTACTGTGTGTCCCTTCGGGCTTACCCTTGATGCACCATCGAAGAAAAGTTGCCATACTTGTCCTTCGAATGATGTCTGAGCTAGGCAGACTTCGGCGACCTCATCTGGGAGATCTTCGTAGAGTTTGGCCGCTCTCGGATCTGGGTGTTCCGCTAGGAAGTCTGCCACCGCTTGTCCTTTAATGGCCTTTTGGGGTAGGAAGTGCATCTCATATTGAGAGAGCAATATAGCCCATTTCGCCAGTCGGCCGTTCAATGATGAAGGCTTTGTCATGAGTAACCTCAGGGGGTTGACTTTTGATATGACATTTATAGTTTGGCCTACCAGATAGTGTCGCATTTTCTGAATAGCGAACACCAGTGCCAAACATTCCTTCTCGATCGGGTTGTACCGATGTTCGGCTCCGATCATCGTTCTACTTAGGTAGTAGATTGCTTGTTCGCGTCCTTGAGCATCATTCTGAGCTAGCAAAGCTCCTAAAGAATGATCCATTGATCGAACGTACACCTGGAAAGGCTTTCCGGATACCGGAGCGGCAAGGACTGGTGGTTGGGTGAGGTATCGTTTGATTTCCTCGAATGCTTGTTGGCAAGCGTCGTCCCAAATGAACGAGACACCCTTTTTCATCAGCTTGGCGAAGGGTTGGCATCTTCCGGAAAGATTTGAGATGAATCTGCGGATGTATGCCAATCGTCCTTGCAATCCTCTGAGCTCCTTAAGGCTTCTTGGGGGTTGCATTTCCTGAATGGCGCGAACCTTCTCCGGGTCCAGATGAATTCCGGTGGAGGTTACAACAAACCCCAGGAATTTACCGCTGGCTACCCCCAGGAAGGACTTGGTGGGGTTCATCTTCAATTGGTGAGCCCGCATGATGTCGAAGACCACTCTCAGGTCAGCTATGTGATCCCCTTTAGTGCGGCTTTTCACCGCGATGTCATCGACATAACATTCCACCGTTTTGCGTATCTGCCGATGGAAAATGGCATTCATGGCCCGTTGATATGTTGCCCCTGCATTCTTCAGACCGAAGGGCATGACGGTGTAGCAATATACTCCTAGAGGTGTCCTGAAGGAGGTGTGCTTTTCGTCGTCAGGGTACATCTTGATTTGATTGTATCCTGAGAACCCGTCCATAAAGGACATTCGCTCGAACCCACAAGTATTGTCAATCATGACGTCTGTGATTGGCAATGGGAATTCGTCTTTGGGGCAGGCCTCGTTTAGATCACGGAAGTCGATGCAGATCCGGATCTTCCCATTCTTCTTGGCGACGGGAACGATATTGGCTACCCAGTCGGGATGTTGTTCTTCCCTGATGAAGCCAGAGTCAATAAGCTTCCTGACTTCTGATTGGATTGCCTCCATTATTTCTGGACGGAACCGTCGCTGCTGTTGTTTGACAGGTTTTATGTCCGGATTAATGTTGAGGCGGTGCATAGCCACTTGAGGATCAAGTCCAGGCATAACCTCGTAATTCCAGGCGAAGACGTCTATATACTCTTGTACAAGAGATATTAGATCTTTCTTCTCTGAGGGTGACAAGCCGTCACTTATGAAGATGGGCTTAGGATTAGCCTCACCCCCTAGGTTGATCTGAACAACCTTATCTTCTGTGGGTGGCTCACGCTGTTCAAAGCGGATATCCCAAAGAGTATTTAGATGTTTGATCCAAGGATCTGTATCGGATTGGATCATTTCTTCATCTTCATCCTCCAGATGGCTTGTTGAAACCATGTTTACTGAAAGCCCTTTGAAAATGTTGCCGACACTGACATCTGACTCCCACGATGACGTGTCTGAAGAGCAGTCGTGACTTGACAGTCTCTCCGAATCAGAGGCTGATGGCACTGGAGTTGACACATAGCCCAACCCCGGCGCGTCTGATGATAATAATCAGGGGCCTTCCCTTTTGGCACAAAGGATCGAAGCAGTGTTCTCCTTCCTTTTCCAAAGTTCAACCCGGGCCTGTTGGTTAAATCGTACCCCATACTCTTCATCATCTTGAGCGCTTTTGGTTCATAGTGATTGAACTGAGGGGGTTCGTCCTCGCCTTCCGATTCTTCATGGGCCATTGGGTCAGACGAGATTCGGCCGAAAAGTATTGGTCTTTGGCCTTTTCGTCTGGCTGGAACCATGAATACAGATTCTTGCGCGTCGCCATTATCCTGGTACGTCCCGAAGGATGATTTTATTGGTACATGCAATGATGTCAAAGCATCCATTGCCGACCAGACATCCTCGTCTACGTCGGTACTAGTATCCGACGGTATTGAATCAGACTCACAACCAGGAAAATACGCGAAATCTAAATCTTCATTAATATACCAACCGCCTGCATCGTCGGTGGTATTATCGACATCGAGCTTATTGGTGCTTTTTACAAGTGGTTCCAACTCCCACAGGCACTCTTCTTTCTCAGGTTCAATGTCAGCTTCATTACCAGAGTCTGGCTCCTCTGGCTGCGGGGTTTCATTGGTCTCCTCAGGATCCTGATATAGGAGGGAGTCCGTGAAATAATTTTCAACCCCTTTAAACGGATGCCTTTCGGCAATCAACGTTCGAACCTGTCCACTCTCGTCAATGTATTTCATGACCTGGTGGAGAGTGGAGGGAACGATGGAATTGCGGTGAATCCATGGTCGTCCCAGCAACAGGTTGTAGGAAGTGTCAGCGTCAATGACGTAGCACGTCACTTCCGACTTGAGGCTCCCGATCTGGCATTTAAGCTTGATCTTCCCCATCGGGCGGGAGCTGTTGGCATTGAACCCGTAAATAGTCGTCTGGGTAGGGCTCAGACGATGGGTAAGAATGCCCAGAAATTGCATGACTCGGCGAGGTATGATGCTCAGCGCAGACCCTGGATCTACCTGGATACGATTTACCTCGGATGACCCAATATACCCTGTGAAGTATAGGGGTCGGTCATGCTTCCCTTTAACCTGCATGTCATCTGTTGTGAAGGTGATGCAGGGAGCACCTGGGGAGGTGTGGAGGCAATCCTCTACATCTTCCTCCCTCGGCACGTGAGTCATGAAGACCTCAGCGTTTGTCAGGGCTTCTTGTAGAGCTTCTCTGGTTGACTTTGATAGCCTCAGGAGCTCATACAAGGTAATGCGTGCTGGGATGTTGGCTAACTGAGCCAGAACATCAAAGCGGTATGGTGTGGTGGATCCTTCCGTTACACCTTTCGCAAGAACTCGAGAAAACCGAGTTTCTTTCTGTTTTTCCCCAGGCTGTTTCGAGGAGGGCTTTGCTGGCTCTGCAGCTGGTTGTGGAGGAGCTACTGCTGTCTCGCCATACTGTTTCAGGTACGCCTGCCCTGAACGGGTTCCCATTGTCGGTGGGTTGGGCTCTGCGGCCAGGACTATTGTTTCCTCTTCCGAGTCAGTCAGCGAGGGAATGTCAGTATCTGCTTCCCGAGAAGAAGCGCAGATCACATGGCAAGATGAAGCCTTCCCTTTGCCTTTGGACTTCCTGTGGGTCACAGTAGTCCACTGTTGTTCGTCGACGAGGTCAGGGTGGACCCACATGATTTCCCCTCGAGGTGTAGGGACGGGTACCAAGCCTTTCTCCCGCTGCTGATGAGGGTCTGTGTTGACCACCCTCAGTTCTCCTTTTGGGACAGAGATCACCCCTACGGGTGTCGGGGGTCGTGTCCCAAACTGGAGAATCGACGTCATGTTGGCTGTCATCTTTTTCTGCTCTGGTCGGAGTTTTAACACCTCCGCGTCAATCAGGGCTTGAAGGATATCCTTGAAGACGTAGCAGCTTTTGGTAGGATGTCCGAGCATCCTGTGGTATAAGCAGTAGGTGGGATTATCGGTCTTGCCGACTTCCTCCGGGCGCCTAATCTCAGGGAGCTTCAGCCGATTGCTCTTGTTGAGTAACTTGAAGAGCGAGTCGACGTGTTCCTCTTTGAAGGAATATTGTTTGTTGGCGCGGGGTTAGCTGGAAGAGCCACTCGCTCTGCCTGGTTGAGGTTTGGCGGGAGATTTGGTCTCCGTCGCCAAGTTGTCCTTCCGTTTTGTTTGGAGGGATGTATCTGGTGCACGCCTCGTCGACCTCTCCGGCCTAGGCTTGCCTTCTTCTGCTCTGACGCGGGCAACGATCTCCTCAGCCTGTTCACCTTGCTGGACTAATTGTTTCCAGGTGCGGCTTTCAGCAACTCCTATTTGAGCAAGGAGTGAGGTTTGGAGATTGTGGCGACATGTTTCTACCAGGGTGGCCTGGGTCATGCCGCTTGGACATCGGAGTGCCGTGTTCCGAAATCTTTCTACGAAAGACTTAACGGACTCTCCCTTACGCTGTTTTGTAGCTAGGAGGGTGGGCATTGTAACCTCCGAATCATCTTCGAAGAAGCGTGTTAAAAACAGCTTCTCCAAGTCGCCCCAGTTCTTGATGGAACCTTCCGGGAGCTTCATAAACCATTCAAATGCCAGCCCTTTCAGGGTGCCAATGAATAGACGTGCCAAGATGGCATCGTTATCTACCACATTCCCAGTTTGGGATTTGAAGTAGTAGATATGTTGGTTGGGCGACCCCTTCCCATCGAATGCTTGGAGAGTTGGAGCCTTGAACCTAGGAGGGTACGGGACTAAGTCCCACTCGGCCGGATAGGGCCGGACCACTCCAGCTTCTTGGAGGTCTTTACGACTGGCAAGGGCGTTGAGTCGTTGCTCCAGTAGACTCATTCTTTCAGCATGAGCCTTTTCCGGGTTCGGGTCGCTTCTTGCCGGCGACGAGGGTTTGGACGAACCCGAAGTAGATTGTCGTGGCCCGTCGGAAGGTTCGGAAGGTGGACTTTCTCTCCTTCCCCCTTTACCCTTTGGCCTTCTAGGAGGAGATCTTGCTCTTTCTTCGAGCAATTTCTCAAGCATATATTTGAGGTTGTCAATGGATCTCTGCTGAGAGGAGAGTATATCCATTTGGTGCTTCTGCATCTGTTCTAGATGCTTAGTCGTCTCCTCAGAAGCGCCTACCATGTGGGCAGAAGTCTCCTTCTCGACGGAAGAGTTCGAATCCTGCGACTCTATCACAACGGAGTGAGAGTCGTCCATTCTAATGCCGCGGGCTAGGGCATTATAGTTAATTGGGGGAATGGCCCCAGTCCGGGTACGGGTGTGCTGATACACTCCTTCCGGTTCCGAATCAGACTTATCTGAGCTGACTTTCGGCTGTTTTCCCTTGCTTCTGCTTGTCATGTATGCAGTAAGCTCCGGGTACTCGACGTCAGAGAAGGTTCTCCTTCTGTGGGAGCGTCTTCTTTTGGCTGACGGGGGAATCAGGGTCAGCTGTCTAACTAAAGACTGCTGGTGCTCGCCTGATCCGCCATGGCATCCAGAGAGCATCTGGATGAGCTGTTGACAGCAGCATGAAGAAGTAGCCTGATTGGCGCTTCTTTTCTTCGTCAAGTAATCCCTCAAATCCATGGGAGGGGGATTGAAGAGACTAGCCTCGCAACGTCTAAGACGGGAGGAAGTTATGTGCTGTTCAGCCTGAACGCAGGTTTCAGAAACGCGGCTATCGCGTCGCGGCTGCGTTACGCGCGTCTGGCGTCTCTGTTGATATGAGACGCGACTTTCGCGTTGCCGTCTGCTGCGTTGGGGCAGAGAGACTTGAGAGAGAGTGGGCTGCTAGGCCCCACGCCTAGGGGCGCATGCTTCCTGCGTTTGACGAGACACAGAAGCTTCGCTTTGGCGTTTGGTAAGTTGGTCTTCAGAAGACTCAACTTGAGGAGTCTCGCGTTTGGGTCTCCAAACGCGGATCTCTCGCACTGGACGAGGTGCGGGCAAGGCATCAGATTGTACGCCGCGTCCACCCCCAGTCAGACAACCAATGGTTCCGACTTGGAGTTGACGCGCGCGTCTCCTCTGTCGACGCTCAGCATTCCGGTTGCGCCGTGGAGGAGGGGAGAAACCAACAACTTCCTGGTTTACAGAACCAGGGGTGTTCACCACACGGGTCTCCTGAGAGACATTGACGCGGGTGTTCTGTGCGACGCGGTTGATCACAGTAGCAGTGGTGCCTGGGACCACGCGGGCCTTCTGGGAGGCGTTGGGGCGTGTGTTCTGTGCGACGCGGTTGATCGCAACAGCAGTGTCTGAGGTCACGCGGGCCTTCTGGGAGGCGTTGGCGCGTGAACTTGACTTGGCACAGTGGGCAGTAGCACCCGACAGAGCCTCAGATTGGGCTTCGGGTAACTGTCCCGTTGAGACCCGGCGGCAGACGCGGGTCTTTGGGCTCTTGGAGCCAGAAGAGAGGAACTCTTCGTACTTCGCCTGGTCTACGAAACCAGAGATTCTGGGTTCGATCCTCAGCGGAGTCGCCATCTCTTGTACGCGCCGGAAAGATTTGAGATGGACAAAGAGTCGAGCTGTAAAGATTTCCTTGAGTCAAATGAAACAAATTACAACCAGACTTTTCCTTCCTTTCCAGTTACAAGGGAGGGAGGATATCTGAATCTTCCCTTTGTTTAGTGCTGGGTTCTTCGTGTGGCGGTGGAGAGTGAATCTTGTTCTCCGTTGACCAGATGACCGTTCTGGACCGTCGGGGGTCTTCTCTTCGGCCGGTAGAAAAGAGTAACTCAGCTCCGTCTACCAAAGCTCTAGAAGAGGAGGTAGGTAAAGAGCGGCTAGTGCGCAGTAAGCTCGCTGAAGAGTCTTCTCTCTGTTGTTGATGCCTTCAGTTGCCTGATTCTCGATCCCTTTCTCTCTATGATCCTTGATCTTGTGCCTGTGCCCTTGGCTTGGATTCGATCCTCTCGACCTTGCCCATTGTCGTCCCCGTTGTTGATGCAAACAAGGCTATTTATAGAGGTCTCAGGGAGTGAACGTGCCCCCTGAAAACGCTCCCGAATGAGGGGCCACTACCCGCTACATGCGCGGTGATTGGCCCCGCAATCCGGGTAGTTGCAACTGAGACGCGGGTGTCTAGCCAACGCGCCTTGGTGCTGAGACGCGGGCGTCGAGCCAACGCGCCTTGATGCTGAGACGCAGGTGTCGAGCCAACGCGCCTTGATGCTGAGACGCGGGCGTCGAGCCAACGCGCCTTGATGCTGAGACGCGGGCGTCGAGCCAACGTGCCTTGATGCTGAGACGCGGGCGTCGAGCCAACGCGCCTTGATGCTGAGACGCGATCTCTGGGCCAATGCGCCTTGATGTTGAGACGCGGGCTTTGGGCCAATGCGCCTTGATGCTGAGACGCAGGTGTCGATCCCACGCGCCTTGAGACGCGGGTGTTGATTCCTCGCGTCTAGAGCTTGGATCTCTGCCTCTTTTAATGGCTTGTCTGTTTGACATTTTTAGACAGCCTACACAAAATACATCTGCTGCTATACATAATTTCCTGTATTCTGCACCCTGTTCCTGCTAATAAAGTCAACAGTAAAAAAATTGGTTGTAATCGTTAAAAATTGATTAGACATTTGCATTCTAGGCACGTGTCTTTCAATTCTTTTACTTTTACTGTTGAAGAGTGCTGGATGCAAGGTACGTAAGCATTGCATGTAGACTAGGAATCATCTCTTGCTTGATTTTCATGCTTTGAGTGAATCTTAGTGATATCTCTTGTACACTTGCACAATTCAATTTTAAGGGCATAACCCGTAAATAAGATAAGGTGGGGAGTTCATTACCCTTTCCTTAGCCCGAAAGCCACAATCCAAGCACTCACTAACCCAAGCCTAATTTAATAAAAAAGTAGACGTTGGCCCTAGGGACATCTCGGACTCACTTAGGAGATTATCCTAAGGGGGAAAAGTGTTGGAATTTAACTCTTGCAAAATCAGTGTCAAGGAAAGGGATTGAGGGCCGAAAGCCCGAAGGTTGATGGTTACTTAATTAAGGAACGTCTCTGACGGAAAACCTCCCACCAACCTTGATCTTTCCTGGCTGATTAGCTTGTGGTTAGAGTCTACACTAAACCTCCCGTGGACAGTCTATCAATTAGGAGTCGTCTAGGTCCTAAGTCTACCCTAACTTAGGTTAGAAATTTTTTTTCTTTTGTTTGTTTGTTTGTTTCTTTTTGTTTGTGTTTGATTGTGTGATATGGCATTCAACGGTTACAATTCTTTCCATCATAATAATAATCCATATTTCACACCGACTCCATATTCGGATAATTCCAACCCGGTGTTTTATAATATGCACCAACCAAATACACCGGGTTGTCCTTATCCGAATCATTATGACCCATACCCCCCATCTGATAACTATAATTTACATAATAATTTCAACTCTTCACCGAGTAATTGGGGATTCACGTACCCCGAGTCAAATTCTCAAATTCCTTGTCCACCATATTCACCTTGTCCACAGTATTCATGTCCCGATTCCGCTTCATATACTCCTTTTTCTGAACCACCCATTGAAGAAAAATCTGAGTTACTAAGGAGTTTAGAAGCCAATTTACAGAGAGTCGAGCAAAAACTTCAAGAACCATTTGCCTCTCCAATTCCACAGTATTTTCAAGAGTCTTACTCAGTTCGACCTTTTCATAATGAACAACCATTTGTCATGGAAACGAGTAAAGATCTCTTGTGTGAGTCCACTTTTCCATCACCACACATTTGTGACTCACACTATTCACAAAATTTCCAACTTCAAGATTCCTATACTCCCATTCTAGAGCAGCCATCTGTAGAAATATCACGTTTAGAAAAGAGTATAGACATCTTGAAAGAGTCTTTATTACAATATCAAACAACACGTGCCGAGTCTTTCAATAGTGTGAAAGAACAATTAGATAACCTTCTTAGGAATGAGGAAACTCAATCCTATCAACCTTTGACTAATCCAGTTATCTCACACTCTATTGATATGACCCAAGACTCTTGTCATTTTGGAAATCCAGATTCAATTTCAGCACACTCATCTGAACTTGTCCATCCCATTGACATTTTGGCAAGTTTTCCTTTTCCTGAAATTGAACTTGAGCATGAAGATGATCCTACACTTCCACTTGATGATTCAATTTTCCTTCCTGATTCAATTATGACTCCAGTGTTTTCACATGATTTCACTTCATTTCCCGAGTCAGTATTGGATCCAGTGCCAATTCATAATGAAGTTGAATCACCAATCTTTTATGAGGATCATGTTGAACTTGAACAATTCCATACTTTTGAAAGTTCCATTGATAAATTGGCAAGTTCACATTTTTGTGGAATTGAATTACATGAGGAATATGATCTTGAACCCCAACTTAGTGATTCAATTCTTTTTCCTGATTCCATAATGACTCCGGTATCTTTACCTGACTTCAATCTTTTCCCGGAGTCGACATTGGATCCTGTCCCAATTCACAATGAAGTTGAATCACCCATCTTTAAGGATCATGTCGAACTTGACCAATTATACCTTTTTGAAGATCCTATTGACAAATTGGCAAGTTCTCATTTTTGTGGAATTGAACTCAATGAGGAATGTGACTTTGACCCTCAAGTTTATGATTTAGTTCAAATACCTGAATCATTATTGACTCCTGTTTTGTTATCCAATTTGAGTAACATTTTAGAGTCAGTTTTGATTCCCAACCCTCCTGAACTTGAATCACTAATCTTAGATAGTCACATTTTATCATGGGGAAATGATTGTGGACTTGAGTTTCATTTTCTTGACTTGGACCCAATTCTTGAACTCACTTCGACTCCTGCACCTTCACTTGACTTCATTCACTTCCCTGAGTCGATATTAGTTCCTGTCCTTTCCGATTCCAAGTCAACCGTTCTATCATTCCATATTCCATTTTGGGACAAGGTGGTTGATAAATTTGACTCAGAAATTTATTATGGAAAATGGAAATTAGATGGGGTCATGTACATAATAAAAATCATACATGCATACATCATTCTTGTGGGTCATATTCATGATATTTTTGGTGGGTTCCTCAAAACCCAAAGTAAAAATGATTGGGTCATGTTTCGTGGACCAATCAGACCACCACCGGAACCACCACCCTTCAGGTAATTTTTTTTTCTCCTTTTCATGCATACATATATCATGATGCATTGAGGACAATGCATGAGATAAGTGTGGGGGAGGGTTTACTAACATAAAGTTTTTAGACTTTCTTTCTTTTACACTTCTTTTAGAATTTTTAGATTTTCTTTCTTTTACACTTCTTTTAGAAAAAAATAAAAAAATAAAAAAATAAAAAATAAAAACTTTTTGAAATAAGAAACAAAGTTTTGTTCTATTTTTAAGAAAATTAAGATGTATCTTAGAAATTAAGAAAGCCTTAATTATGACATCTTAAACATAGTTGAAATAATAGATCTTGTTTGAAATTATAGGCTAAGTAAGAAAAATTGGTGAGATATTTTTATCTTGAATTTTTTACCTTAGATAAGTATGCACTTCACACTTACACATTTCTTGGGATGAAAACAAAGACCAAAATGCCATTAAATAAAAATAAAAGAAAAAAAATAAATAAATAAATAAAACATCACCTATTAAGCTGGATCATTATGCCTCAAGAAGCATGATTATTCACGCCTAACGGTGGTAAAGGAAATAAATAATCCCCTTTAGTTTTGTGGCCTTTTTTACTCGAGACCTTAAACCCGAGGGATGTTTTCTCATCTGGTGCCCTAAGACCGTCTGGTTTGGGAGTCATCGGGTAAAGGCTCGCTACAAGGGTAGACTAGAAAGCCTAAACTAAGGGAAGAAAAAAGCATAAAAAAGTATATATAGATAAATAAATGGCTTGATGGTTGGAGTTGAAATCCCAGAAATCTTCACTTACACGGTGTGCATACTATCTAGGTTTTATGAAAGATAAAATATTCAATCCAATTTTGAATTCTTACCTTAATTGAAGACAAGATCTTGCATGGAGACTAAGTTTAAGATAGAATGATTATAGGTGGACTTATGATCTTAGATCACTTATATTTTTGCAAAAATAGTTTGAAAACATGTCTCTTATTCAAAATGCGTTTTCAAAACACTAACATTTGTTTTCTTTCTTTATGGATTTTGTGGGTGTAATCCGCTGAAAACCCTCAGGAGACAACACTCCTCCTCTAGGGTAACCTAGAGGTTTAACGGCTTGTTGCACACGCTCAGTGC
Source organism: Agave tequilana (assembly GCA_038442645.1). NCBI lineage: Eukaryota > Viridiplantae > Streptophyta > Magnoliopsida > Asparagales > Asparagaceae > Agave > Agave tequilana. The sequence goes on along the minus strand of JAVJIF010000244.1, from coordinate 15,203 downwards.
AATCGCGTCACCTGCGAAAGTGGTGTAATAAAGTTGGTAGTATAGTATTTCTTTCCTTTTCTTAGTTTTGCTCGGGATGAGCAAAAGAATAAGTGTGGGGGTGTGATTGTAACTCAATATTGCATATTTTACCACATAATTCCCATGCATATAGATAATAAATATATGATTTTTACTCATCTTCTTTATATATTTGCAGGTACACACTCAAATGAGAGAAAGCACATTAATCACTTTAATTAGCAATAATTAAAGGGATTAAATCCAAGATTAAGATAAAGCCCAAATTTGAATCCAAGATCCAGAGAGATCCGCGCGCCAACTGAAGACTCTAGAAGACCACGTGGCTAACAAACTTGTAACAACTTCACAACAGAAAGTTGTTAGCCAACGGACTCCAAACGGCCGCGCCTTGCCGCGCGCGCGCGTGGCAGTTACTGGGTTGTTGAGATCCGGATTTTGCGCCAACGGCCAGGGCTCTCGAAGCTTCTCTCTCAGCCTATAAATATTGCACCTGGACCTGCGAGCAAAGACTGAAGAAGAATGGAGAAGAGAGGAGAAATTAGATTGTTGTAATTTTCATAGGTTTTTCTCTAGGTTTTAGTTCTTTAGTCCCTCTTCTTCTTCCCTAGAAATCATTGCAAGAGAGAGTTGTAAGAGAGAGAGACCTTGTACATCAAGGAGTGACAACTTGAAGCAATGCAAGGATTGATCCATTCTCTACTTCTCTACTTCAGCTTGGTTCTAGTTTAATTGCTTTCTTTACTTGCTTTCTTTACTTTCTTGCAATTTACTTCATGCTTTGCTTTTCTTCATTAATGGCTTGTAGCTAATTTTTCTACCATGTACTAGCTAACCACTAGCCTTGCCATCTTCACTAACTCATGGGTGATTGCTTTATTTCATCTTGCAAGTTGGATGGTCTTCTCTTCTCCGATGGGTTAAACCACCCTTCATCTACATGAGAAAGTAATTAGATCAACACGCAAGACAATTCCATGCCAATGAACCAACATGAGGCACGCATTCATTATCACGGAGTTTGGTAAGCTTTGGCAAGGTATAGTAAGTAAGCTAGTCATGGTTTGCTTCTTCAAGTTTACTTTCTTTTTAGTTGTTAGTCCAAAGCCAATCTTGATCTTGATTTCTTTTTACATTTTCCATCATGAATATATCCATCCATTCTTTATTTGTTTTTCATTTGATTCTTTATTTTTATAAGCAAAGAAGAATTCTCGTTTAACATCTTCACTACCTATCGTCAAAGCTTCCATCGCGAGCTCTCCCTGAGAATCGACTCGGTATAGCCTTATGCTATAGCGGAGATAGGAAAGGATACATCGACTACATTTTAATACACCTTTCTCATCTAATCAATCTTCTTCACTCCATTTTCAATCTTTAGTGAAGAAATCTAAAAGTCTTCCTATAAGAACCTTATTGAGTCATTCATATAATGAAATCAAGGCTTATAGGATAACTTGTATTCATTCAAAGAAGGATCTTCTTTGTGATAAGAAGAGGTGTACAAATTTGACGAAGAAGGAGTTTGTCAAGTGGTGTACTGAAGTTAATTTTGGGGGTTTCAAAATCAGGATAAGAAAAATCTCAAGCGGATTGCTTGGGGACTGGATGTGGGTTACAAGGACTGAACCAGAATAAAATCTCTTTTGTTAACATTTGCATTTTTTTGAGATTTATTCTGTGAATTTTAATTTCCGGCAAGTTATTTATATTTCTTGTTAGAATTTTTATAAACATTATTCACCCCCTTTAATGTTCGTATTGCCTTATTTATAGATCCTATACTTGATATCAGAGCAGTGTACAAAGATGGAAACAAAATTTCCTCATTACAATTCAAGAAAGGGCATCTACTCAACAACCATCATTGTTTGATGGATCGAACTACAACTATTAAAAGTGTAGAATGAAAATCTACTTACAATTACTCAACTATGAACTTTAGAACATCGTGAAAGCACCATACACTAAGCCTACTACCAGTTATGATGCTTGAATTGAAAAACAGAAGAAGTCCATCAATCTTAATGCCAAAGCAATGAACATTTTTTGTACCTTCAACAAAGAAGAATTCAATCGTGTGTCAACGGCCAGATCAGCAAATCAAATATGGAGATATTACAGGATACACACGAAGGTACAAATAAAGTAAAAGAATCTATTCTTGTTCACAAGTTTGAACTATTCAAAATGAAAGAGAATGAAACTATTGTGAAAATGGTTGCAAGGTTCACTAATATTACAAACTCATTAGTAACCCTAGAAAAGAAATATATTCAAGTAGAAAAATTTAGAAATATTCTTCGAGCACTCTCATCAGATTGGGAGAAGAAGACTATTGCTATAGAAGAAGCAAATGATCTGTCAATAATGTCATTAGAAAATCTTATTGGAATTTTGATGGCATATGAAGTTCAAATTTAAAATAGGAAGAAGAATGAACAACAACTTTAATCCAAGAAGAAAATACTTGCCTTCCATACATCCTCAGACTTGGACAATCATATGATGATGAAGAAGAAGAAATGATAATGATCCCAAGAAAATTCAGGAAATTTCTAAAACAAGGTAAGTTTAAAAAGAATAAGGATACTAATGACAATCTTCTTTGTTTTAAATGTAACAAACCAGGTCATATAAAAAAGGATTGCCTATTGCTAAAATCCAAACTGAACCTTAAGAACTTCAATAAATTCAACAAAAAGAAGAATGCTTTTCGGGCAACTTAGGATGACGGTGATTCATCTTCCTTTGATGAAGATGAAGCCACCGAAACTACCAATATTTGTTTCATGGCTCAAGAAAAAGAGGTGCAAAAGTTTTCTAAATATAATGAGTTATTAGATGCTTTTAATGAATTATATGTTGATCTTAAAAATGAAAAAGCAAAAAATAAAGTTTTAACAAAAGAAAATGAAAAACTTAATAAAGAAAATTTATCTCATATTTCACAAACATCTTTAAATTCTAAATATCTGACTTGGATAAAGTTATTTCATCTTTGAAAAAGAAAAATGAGAATATATTAAAGAAAATATTTTGCTTAAAAAAGAAACTATATCTTTAAATTCTAGAATCTCTATTTTAGATATAGAAATGTCAAGTTTCAAGATTAAATATGAAGAAAATTTGAAAAATATTACAAAATTTAATAAGGGAAAAGAAAATCTAAATGATTTATTATCTTTCCAAAAGATTTCAAATAATCATATTGGTCTTGAATTTTCTATAGATAAATTTGAAAAGACTATATAGGTTTATAAAAAGAATAATTATGATTCATATTTTTTTAAGAAAAACAATAATCCATTTCAAAAAGACCTAGGTATAAATATATATGGATTCTAAAAAATTAAATTCTTTGGATAAAAATGCCTATATTAAATCATATATACAGTAAGTTTGCAATTCTTGTAATTATGTTTATACTAACAAATGAAAATCAAATTCAAATTGGATTTGGATTCCCAAAGGCTAATTTTTCGGACCCTATTATGATGGGACTATACAAAATATTTTATCTTATAGGTGCCTCATAAAGAAAAATGGATACTTGATAGTGGTTGTTCCAAATACATTCCTCCTTTCTTGAAACTTGACATTTCTATATTTAACTACTTTCTTCCATTCAAATCAAGAAAGGAGGAATATTAACATTTGGAGACAATAGCAAAGAAAAGGTTATTGGTATCGGTATGGCTGGTAATATTTCAAAACTCTTATTAAAAATATTCTTTTAGTAAAAGGTTTAAAACACAACCTGTTAAGTATTATTCAATTCTGTGATAAGGGTTATAAAATAATTTTTGAAAAAGATTCATGTCTTATATATGATACAAATATGAAAGATATATTATTTAGAGGCTCTCGTAGTAATGATATTTATGAGTTATTAATGACTTGTCATCATCAAATAATAATTTATGTTTAATTGCTTCTAATAATGATTATTTTCTCTGGCATAAAAGATTTGATTATTTAAATTTGAAAGCTATTTTTAAGATTTTGAAATTTGATTTAGCTAAAGGCCTTCCAAAAATATCTTATAAAAAGGATTATTTTGTGATTCTTGTCAATTAGGAAAACAAGTAAAATCATCTTTTAAATCTAAAAGATTTGGTATCTACTCATATACCTTTAGACTTGTTGCACTTGAATTTATTTGGTCCTACACATGTTTCTTCTTTAAATAAAAGTAGATATGTTTTTTATTGTTGATGATTATTCTCATTTTACATGGGTATTGTTTTCAAAAAATAAAAATGATACTTTTGATGAGTTTGTAAGTTTTTATAAAAGAATTCAAAATCAAAAGTCTCTAAATATAGTCACTATTCGAATTGATCATGGAGGAGAATTTGAAAATAAATCTTTTGCAAATTTTTGTGATAAGTATGATATTACATATAATTTTGCTTTTGTAGAGCATCTCCTCAAAATGGTGTTGTTGAGGGGAAGATTAGGACTTTGCAAGAATGTGCTATAACTATACTTGTGGACAATAATTTACCAAAACATTTTTGGGTTGAGGCAGTTGCTACTGCATGTTATATTTTGAATTGTATGCTTATTCGACCTAGTTTAAACAAAACATGTTATGAATTATTTTTTTAATAAAATTCCAAAAGTTATTTTAAAGATTTTAAATGTAAATGTTTTATTCAAAATACTAGAGATGCTTTTGACAAATTTGATGCTAGATCCAATAAAGGTATTTTTGTTGGTTATTCTACTTACAGTAAAGCATATAGAATTTTTAATAAGAAAACATCTACTATTAAAGAATCATTATTAAATTTGATGAATCTTAATCTAAATCTGTTATTAATACTTTTTCACATGATGATGATATTATAGATACTCCTGTTATTGATAATACTGTTATATCTCATGATGATACTAACATTTCTAATATTGATGAAATTCTTACTAATTACCTAAAGCATATATTGAGGTAAGAAATCATCCGCATGATTTAGTTATTGGAGATATTTCTCAAGGTGTTCAGACTAGATCCAAGTTGAATTACATGACACATATTGCCTTCATATTTTTTATTGAACCAAAGAATGTCAAAGAAGTATGTGCAGATGTTTTTGGATAATTGCAATGCAAGAAGAGTTGAACTAATTTATCAGAAATGATATTTGAAATCTTGTACAACGTCCTACTGATCAATTAGTTATCGATACCAGATGGGTTTTCAAAAACAAACTCAATGAATTAGGTCAAGTAATAAAGAATAAAGTAAGGTTAGTTGCACAAGGGTATAATCAATAAGAAAGTATTGATTTTAATGAAACTTATTCACCTGTAACGAGACATGAATCTATTCATATTTACTTACTTATGCATGTTTTATGAATTTTAAACTTTACCAAATGGATGTAAAAAATACTTTTTTAAATGGATTTATAAAAAAACAGTTTATGTTGAACAACCTCCAGGATATAAATATGAAAAATTTTCAAACCATATTTTTAAACTTAAGAAAGCCTATATGGTCTAAAACAAGCACCTCTTGCTTGGTATGATAAATTTAAAAGTTTTCTTTTATACTCTGATTTTAAAAATGGTAAAGCAGATACAACACTCTTTATTAAATATGTCAATAAAGATATCTTGATTATACAAGTTTATGTTGATGATATCTTAATAGGATCTACTAATGATAAACTTTGAGAAGAATTTTCTAAGACAATGCAGAGTAAATTCGAGATGAGTAACATGGGTGAATTAAACTACTTTCTCGGTCAATCGTTCTATTAATTCAGCGATAAGTACCGGATCAGAATGTGTCGTGAACTGCTTACAACTCTACCACCAATGGGTTAGCAGAAGCATTTAATAAGACAATCATCAAGATCCTTAAAAAATTCATCTCTGTAAATAAATGAGATTGGAATGAAAAGCTTAGTGATTACCTCTGGGCCTATAGAACTACGGTCTGAACCCCAACATGCAATACGCCTTTCTCTCTTGTATATAGATGTGAAACAGTTATACCATTGGATATTCAAATGTCGTTACTTCGTATTGCTTTGGCGACCCAGATGACTGATGAAGATAACCATCGGTTACTCTCCAAGAGCTTGAAGCGCTAAGTGAGAAGCGGTTACAGGCTCAACAATGCATTGAGCTTTATCAAGCTCGAATCTCAAAGGCTTTCAACAAGAAGGTTAAAGAGAGATTTTTTTTAGAAAGAAGATTTAGTCTTAGCTATCAGACGAGCTATAGTCTGACACACAAATCCAATGGAAAATTCTAACCCAAATGGGAAGGGTCGTATGTAGTAGAGACAGTCTGCTCAAACGGAGCGTATTGCCTGTCCAATCCAAACAGTGACATGTTGATGATGCTGATCAATGGCAAATTTTTAAAGAAATATTATCCCTGATCGAGTTAACATTACACCTCTGATCATTGGGGATCTCTGCAGAATCAGGCTAATGAGCATCAGGAGACAACGCTACCTGGTGTCAATATTAAAAATGCCAGAAAAGATTTCACGATGAGTGTTAGTTCCAACTAACATACCCACAGAATTACAAAATGATCCTAAGCCCTTAGTGGCAAAGGATAGAGGAAAGAGATGACTTTAAGCCCAATGCAAAGTCCTCGATAACTCATCATGCTGAGGGGAATAGCATGGCTAGCCCAACTCAAACAGTAGTTAGTAAAGGCTTACCAAATCCATTGATAGCTGGGAAATTGTTAAAAATCCTAACAAATCTGATTCTATTTGATTCCTCCAGAATCCTTTACCAATGCCCTTCCATGGAATGGTAAATTCACAAGGCAAAAAATAGTCATGTTGATGTTTTCACTTCTGAATTTTTCTTTACTTGGAATATTGTTCTCCTATTCTCTAGCAAAATCAATTTGATCACCAAGCAAACTTTGGGACTATTGTTTCCTATTCCCTGGCAGAATTCCTAACAACATTACGGCCAATTCCACTAAAATTTTTTGCCAATTCCTGTCCATGGAATGGCAGGACCACGTTAAACTATAATAATTTTCTTAGTAAAATGAATTACAGATCAAATCTGTCAAGTTAACATTAAACCTCTGACAGCAAATCCCTTTTGAATATCCCAAGCGGATCTTGCTAATCTCCCAAATAGATCAAATTCTACTTGCCATCCTCTTCAATAGAATAATAGGTTCACTCAAATTGTTGTTATATTCAAACACCTCTAGCAATAAATAAATCCTTGTCAAGTTAACATTACACCTCTGACAAGTCACCTTTACAAACCCCCAAGCGGAGAAGCTGTCATGATTACTTCTGACAAAATCTCCTTTTAAAGTCCGCAGTAAGGGATTTGGTTATTACGTTAATGATTACCTCTGATAACTTCTTTTTGGTGAATAATCCTTTCCCTGCTGAATCTCCACAGAGTTCTTTTTATCACATTAATGATTACCTCTGAATATAATCTCTTACGGGATTCATTTTTTAACTCCCTCGCGAGTTTCTAATAGACTCCCTTCGAAGTCTATTTTTTTCCCTTTCTAAGTCCCCGATGCACGTTCCTGGTTGTCATGTTAATAATATACCTCTGACAATTTCTTTCAAATGGTTTTTCAAGGAAATACTAATTTTCTCACAGAATTTATGATCAAATCCTATTTCCCCCAGTGGAATCACTTCTTTTACCGTCATGTCAAGCTTGTCACCTTTGAACAGTAGAAATTCTAAGCTTGGTGGTTTCTCAATCGGTTATGTCCATGTTACCTCTGAACTAACAGATAGCCAAGTTTCATCTTCCAGTCTAGTAGGGACTACTCCTTTGTCGTCATGTCTAGTTCGTGACCTCTGAACGGCAGGGTTTTGAGTCTAGTAACTTTCAATCGGTATATCCATATTATCTATGAATCGATGAATGCCTAGATCTCTCCCTTTTATGGTACTCAAACTATCATGTCTGGTTTAACACATCTGAAGAAACGAGTCTATAACTTTGTTCTCTTTCCTCAGTCAGGGCCGGAAGTTCTGTTGTCATGTTAATATGACTATCTTTGAATAGCGAATTGTGAACCTGGTATCTCTTAGTTGGTCTTATCCATATTACCTCTGAACCGACAGGTGCCTAGATACAATTCATTTTTACAGTCCCTAGTGGGCTAGCTACTAATTTAATATGACTACTTCTGGCAGCAGTACCGTGTTTTAGTCTATCATATTCAGTTTATCACCTCAGAATAGACGGATCCCTAAAATCGAATTCACCTTTATTTAATCATTATGTTCAGTTCATCACCTCTGAATGACAAAATTTTGAGCTTGGTGGTTTCTTAATCGGTTATATTCATATCACCTCTGGACTGACAGATAGCCAGGTTTCACCTTTTCGTTTACTATTATATCTAGTTCGCCACCTTTGAATAATAAACATTCCTTATTTGGTAATTTCTAATCGATTATGTCCAGTTTATCTCCTCTGAACCAATGATTGTTCAAATTTTACCGTCTTTGTCATTATGTCCAGTTCGTCACCTCCTTACGACAAAATTTCATATCTGACGATCTCTAATGTCATGTCTAGTTTATCATCTCTGAACTGATGAATCACCATACTTAATCTTTTCAGATTTAGTGATACCTAACAGATTCCTAAATCTATCATCTTTTCATCCCCAGTGGACTCTTATACTTGGCTAACTTTATAATGTTCTTAACCTCTGATTAATTTCAGTCATATTTATAATTTCTTCTGAAATTCAACTAGGTGAATTTTCACCCATTTTAGTTTTTTTCAAAAAACTTGCTTACCATGTTATCCTCTACGGGAGATTTATATTACCTATGGGTAATTACATAAGCAAACACAGAGAAAGATATGAAAAAGAGCAAATGAGTCAAAAGCAAATATTTTATTGACTTAAAAGGAAGATACATTGATGATACATCAAGATTTTTTCATACAATATAGTCCTTACTTTAAAAGTAGGCGACTTATCGCTTTACATCCAGAACAATAGATCTACTTTTGCTCTTCAGGATAATGGTGCTCCCGAAGTCGCAATATGATGGGTCACTTCAATTCAACTAGACCAACTGGACACGAAAGGCCTCCCCCTCACGAGGCCATAATCCTTCGCTTAATAGAAGATTTTGCCACTAGAAAGTCATCCAATGAGCATGGATTCTTCATCGTTGTCACTTCTTTGAACAAAATTAATGAAGGGAGGATCCGAGACCTTACTGGTGGCATCCCTTTCTTGTGACCTATAAATATCCTATGCAGAGACCCAACAAAGACGAGGGCGAAAGAGATAACACAGTTCCCCATATATGTTGAGCTCAGTAGCACAAGTTTACAACTAAATGGGCCATCTTGAATAGGCAACTGTCGGCTGATGCCTGGTGTGAATCTACGTTGGTCCCCTCATGGAATTAGCACCAATCATTCCTGCTGATATGTAAAGCCTGGACTTGAAAATGGAGATGCATGCTTCCATCCACCATTGTTGCCAAGTTAAAAAGATTGCCCAATGGATCAAGAATACAATGCACTGCAAAAGAAAGAAAAGTAAATGTGTTAGCATTGGGTAAAAAGAAAAGTGCTAAGTCATATCTTCGCTTCCTAAGTACGACAGATCCAGATCTAGCCTCGCTCCGCAAATGAAATTAACTTCGCTTTGAGGTTAAGCTTCACGCTACACAGAGACAAGATGCTAAAAACCCCAAAAACTAGCTTCATGTGGGAGCTTGAAATGCACTCATGTCTTAGAAAGATCAAGTCTTAGCCTCACCTAAGAAAAGGCCAAGGCATAACCTCGCCTGTATGGCAAGGCCAGCCAGGCCTTTAAAAGGCCAAGGCGTAGCCTCGCCTATACGGTAAAGCTAGCCGGGCCCTGAGAAGGACAAGGCATACCCTCGCCTATATGGCATGGCTATCCTCGCCTTAGAAAGCCTAAGGCATAAGCCTCACCTGGAGAACATCTTCGCCTAATTAGGCAAGTCTTAACTTCGCCGGAAGCTCCAAAGAACTAAAGTCCCTTGGTTCCAATTTTACCAAGAGCAAAGATAAAGGAAATTCAATCCCTGAAATAGCTGGTAAAGCTAAAATTGAGGAAGATAAAACTCTCTAAAATCACCAATTGATTGGAAAAGTCTCTGAATGACAGAGGCTCAACGGCTATGAGTCGAGTAACGATCAAAGTAAAGACTTTCATTGCCTGGATAGTGTGAAGATGCCATGGATCTTGGTTTTGGAGAAATGAAGAGGGTGAAGGCCCTGACATTTTCAAAACCAAAAGAGAGGGAAAAGACGCCCTATTGCAGCCTCACTAAAAAAAGAAGAAAATAAATTTCTTCAGAAAAAGGGGTGCTACAAGATGTTGACACTCTAAAAAAGACAAGATTCCTGACTGATCGGAATAATGTCTAAATTGTTGACATTTACAAAAGACAAGTGACAGATAAGCTAACAACCAGTTTTATACCATCTCCGAGGGACAGATCAGCAACTTGAACTCTACTGATCCAGTGAAGCAGATAGTGAGCCCAGATTGTCTTTGAAGAGACCTAAGCAGGTCTAAGATGCTAGGTTAGCTTAACAGTTAGCATCACATGAGCACAAGGGGATAATCTCACCTGAGAAGCTAAGTTTGTCCAACTTCGCCTTGGAGCCGTTCAAAGCTCCATCAGGGAGCTAACTTACAACTTCGCCTGAAGTGCTCACTTAACTTCGTAGAGAGTTAGCTTCGCTCAAAGTCACATGCAACCGCGCAAAAGGATGTTTGGTAGCTTCACCACAGATGTTTATCCAGCACCATTAAAGAGCTTTCTTCTGACTTCGCCAGATGCTCCTTCCAGCTCCGCTGCGAGCTCGACGCGACAGCTCCGCTGTGGGTCTTTTATGGTCACCTTTGACCAATTAAATCTCCAGATGAGATCAAATCTATTCAAAATCAAATCTAATCGAGATCAAATCTGAGATCAAATTTGATAGTTGTTTACCATAATCACTTGTCTCTCTGATAGTAGTAAAAAAATGCATATTTATCACTACATTTACTATCATATTTTCATATTTATTCCTACAATTATGCACTATTACTAATATTTTATTATTTAATGTGTGCAGACCTTGAGTAACTATTTAAATAAAGAATAAAGCCTAAATAAAGCCCAGACCAAAAAGCCCATGTGCAAGCCCAAGTGCAAAAGTTACAATTACCATGTGCAAAATTGCAATTACTAAAAGAAGAGGAAATGGATAGACTTCTACTCAATCCTAATTACTTGCAGGACAAGGATAAAGATAAAAGGAGGAGAGTGCAAAGATAAAATTCGTTTTAAAGAGATTTGAATTTAGGGTAACTTGCTTCCCAAGTTATCCCGAATTTTCAAAATAAAGAGTCGGTATGCTAGAAATAAAAGATATACCCAGATAAACGGACCAGAGGAGGCCACGCGAGAAAACGCGTGGCTAGATGCCACAGAATGGCCGCGAAAACGCGGCCATAGCTGCGTTTCCGCGGCAATAAGGATAAGGCTGGGTACCAGTTTCGTGGAGGTTATACCAGGACTCTACTGCTTCCATCTCCTATAAATACCCTTGCAGAGAAATAGAGAAGGGCGTATAGTCGAGTACAGAGACAAATTTAGGATTTTCTTAGGCTAAGTTGTAGATTGTAATTTAAGTTTTTATTTTCTTTTTTTTAATTTTAATTTTCTTTATGTAAGTGAGAGGAGAGGATACTTTCATGGAGGAAGGAGATCAAACTTATACTGAAGGTGACATCGGTGTAAGTAATCTTTTCTTCCATTGTTAATTGAATCAAATCAAAGTCTGCTTCTTTTTTATATTCTTGTTTCGTTTTTATTTCCCTCTTTTGTGTTTGTGGATCCATATGAAACCAAGAGCTTCGAAGTTGCCTTCTCCTTGCAAGTGTCGTTGATGGTTTATGGTGATGAAGATCTATTTCCATAGTAGTATAGCTCGCCCTTTTATTTGTAGTATAGATCGGGAATAGGGAAGATCTCATATTCCATGCTTCATTCGCCTTCAAAGAAAGGTACTTCATTGACACGGTTCTAAGGTAAGCAGACGCCGAAGAGGTAAGTAAGTTTTTAGTTTTTGTCTTTCTTTTAATTTTAGTATAAATCACAATATTCTCAATCTTTTTCACACTTCTTCTTTTTCATTGTAAATATCATCGTAAATATCATTATAAATAAAAAAAGAGAGAACTTACTAAACAAGCTTCCATCGCTAGTCCTTCTCTGTGGATCACGACCCATATAGCCACTTGCTATCGCGATAGTATTGAGCACCTTGCACTTTCTATCTTAAAGTTCTGAAATTCTATATTTATATGTAGGTAAAATCTCAATTAAAATTTTGGCGCCGTTGCCGGGGAGGGACGGTAAGTTATTCTCTAAAAAAAACTAATTATTTATTATTCTTTTTGTTTGCAGGATCCGAGAACAGGAAAACTAACAACAGCAAAGGACATATAGCAACTCTGTGCCTCTGCCCTCGAAGGCAGAGCAGTAGAGCCTACTACAGAGCCGCGTTTGCGCGATAATAGCCGCGTTTCTGCGGCCTGAGTCGTGAACTACTCACTCGATTTTCTACAGGTTACTGCAAATTGAAAGATTTGTTTACTGCTCTGTTAACATTTCTCTATGATCACCCTGCACACTACTAATTAATTAACAATAACCTATTTATTGAAAAATAAAAAAAATTAGACTCTTGCATATAGGCAGGTGTCTATTTATTTTTTTTAATTTCTGTTGAAGAGTGCTGGAGACAAGGTACGTTCGCATTGCATATAGACTAGGAAGCACCCTTGGCTGATTTACTGCTTTTGAGTGAATATTTGTCTATTGCTTTACACGTGCACTAAATTGACTTAAGGGCTTGTCCTATAAATAAGATAAGGTGGGGATTTCATCACCCTTCCTTGGCCCACAAACAATCTCCTCACTCACTAACCCAAGCCTAACTAAAAATGAGTAGACGTTAGCCTTAGGGACATCTCGGACTCAATTAGGAGATTATCCTAAGGGAAAACTGTGTTGGAAATTGACTCCTGCCAAATTAGTGTCTAGGAAGGGGATTGAGGGCCGAAAGCCCGAAGATTGGTGGTTATTTAATTAAGGAACGTCTTTGACGGAAAACCTCTCACCAATCTTGCCCTGACCTAGCTGACTAGCTTGTGGTCAAAGTCTACATTATACCTCCCGTGGACAATCTAACCAGTTAGGAGTCTCTAGATCATAGGTCTACCCTAACTTAGGTTAGAATTTTTTTCTTTTTTTTGTTTGCTTATTTGTTTGTTTTCTTTTTCTTTGTTTTTGTGTTTTATTGTGTGATATGGCTTATAAAAATAATTTTTCCAATTATAATGACAATCCATATTACACATCAACCTCTTTTTCGGATATTACCAACCCGGCATATCATAACTTTAACCAACCTAGTGTGCCAGATTGGTCTTATTCGAATCATTACATGCCCCAGTCTCAATACTATGAACAAGACTGGAATAATCATCACTACTCTTCACAGAGTCAATGGGAATACAACGCCCCTGAGCCATATTGTCAACCACCTTTCCAACCATTCTCTTCATATACCACCACCAATGTTTCAGTCCTTAAATGACCCATTTGATGGGTTAGAAGAAAAAGTGGATCGTTTGCAAGATATAATGAATGATCAAATTTCTAGACTTTCAAACATTCTTGAACTAAACAACCAAGTTGATAGGAACCAAGAATCATTCTGTCTAGAAGACCTTGATCAAAATTCAATTTCATCACATCAATATGAACTTGATCAATCCCAATCCTTGGACAAATTGGCTAGTTTTAATTTCAATGAGACTGAATTAGATTGTGAATGCGAACCCGATCCCAACTTTTTGATTCAGTTTCCATCTTCGAATCTTTGTTGACTCCGGTATCTTACCCAATTTGGACCAATTTGCTGAGCCAACATTTATTCCCATACCCATAGATTTTGAAATTGAATCACCAATTTTGGACAGTCACATTCCATTGATGGGAAAAGAATGTGAATATCAATTCTTGGACTTGGACTCAACGCTTGAACCAAAACTAACTCTCGAAACCCACGCCAATTTTCCCGATTTTATATTGGTTCCTGAACCTATCATTCTTAAGTCCAAGTCAACCATTCTACCAAGTCACATTCTTTTGTTGGACATAAGTATAAACCATGATGACTCTGTGATGATTTTTTAGGACTGGTCATGTAAAGGAAGTAAGTTTCACGATAGGATCTTCCATGATCCTACTCATACTGGGGATTGTAAACATGTAAATAGAAAAGAGGTCAATAAAAGTAGGTCCCGTGAACTACCACATTATCTTGATTGGGTAGCAACACTTGGCCCAATCAGACCACCACCGGAACCACCCCTTAAGGTAATATTTTTCTTCCCTTTCTTCTTTTTCATGCATACATGCATTCATTCATACATTGAGGACAATGCATGAAATAGGTGAGGGGGAGGATTTACTAGTATACTAACATAGTTAGATAATAACCAAAAAAAAAAGGACAATATTTTGACTTATCTTTTGAAAGAAATCTAAGTTAGTCTTAAGAATTAGGAAAATCATGATTAGGATTTCTAAAAACTTGGTCAAAATAAATAAATTGTTGAATTTTTAGGTATAGGAGGAAAAATTGAATAAGTAATTAGTCTTGATTTTTACCTTAATGAAATGTGCATACCTAAGACATTTACATATCTAGGATTCTAAGACAAAGACTCTTGTGCCCAATAAAAAATTAAAAAAAATTGAAAAAAGGGGAAATTCACTGATTAAGCTGGATACATGTGCCTCAAAAAGCATAAGTATTCACGCCTCCTAAGGTGATTTTATAAATAAAATCCTTAGTTTTGTGGCCTAGTTCACTCGAATCCTTAAGTTCGTGGGGTGTTTTCTCACCCGGTGCCCTAAAACTGACCAGTTTGGGAGCCACCGACTTTAAGTTCGCTACATGGGTGGATTAGAAAGCCTAAGGAAACTAAGAAAAATTACTTATATATGTACTAATACATCTAATAGTCAATTAGTTAGGTATGAGGGTCTCAAGAAGCCTTCATGCTTATACGAAAGAAAATTAGATGAGTTATACATATTTAAAAAAAAAAGAAAAATAATAATAATAATAATAATA
>JAVJIF010000243.1:865000-973711 GCA_038442645.1 Agave tequilana | reverse complement strand
CCACTCTTATCACCACCATTTCAAGCTCCTATATTACCCTCCCATTATCTCCATTTCATTCCTTTTCATTCTCCTCTAAAAACTACCACCACCACTACAAATCCTCCATCTTCACCACCACCTCTTCTATTTCCTTTCCCATCACCACCTTCTTCACTTTCACCATCACAACACCACCTCTATCACCACTACTTCAACCTTCAACATCACCCTCATTATCACCTCCTTCACTTCCCTTTTCTTTCTCTATCAAAATCCATCTCCACCACCAAATAACCCCACCACCAACTCCAACACCATCACCCCCTCTTCTCTCTCCCTCATGCCCGACCACCACCTAGGCCACCACCAAGAGGTGGCGCACACCCCATAGGGCCGGCCACCCCTTGGGGCCAAGCCCTATTCATTTTCACTTCAGTGATTTTCCCGCTTTGGGACTCATGCGTGCAGTGTTTCCGTAAAGTTGTCCTATAGGCGAGTGGTTTTCCTCGCATAATTGGGCTTGTATCGGATTTTGAATTGTGTTGAATCTTGTATCAGTCCGATGTGATTGTATGGGTGTGGGTGTGTTGTATTCTGTGGACATATCTTGACTTGTATCAGACTGATATACTGTAATGCTTATAATAGTGTAAATAATATGATATTTGTGCACGAGTTGGTACTAACCATGCAAGTACCCATGTATAGCCTTCGGGGCTTCTGCCCACTTCTGGGATGGCTACCCAATTAGTTTAGGTCTTGCACCCTTATGGGTTTCGTGGTAGCTACCGAGAGTGCGCTTAGACCCCGGGCTTACTTCAGCCCTTATGGGCTTACACACAGCCTTCGGGCTTCACACATTATACAGATGGTTTAGTTACTGCATGTTTATATGCATGATTGTGTGGTACTAACATCTCATTCAGGTACCCTTGTACCGACTCTGGGTTTCTGCCTACTCTCGGCTAGCTACCCAATTGGTTTTAGGCCTGCACCCTTATAGGTTTCGTGTAGTTGCCGAGAGTGCGCCTACACCCCGAGCATACTTTACCCTCCGGGTTCTCGTTCACTTCCTCGAAAGAGGAGGGCGCTTAGACTGTCAGGTCTCTCATGCTCCACCTGATAGGCATGTTTAGCGCCAGCGCTTTATTCACTAGATTCGCCTAGGTGAGATGCTGTCAGATTTTTTACTCATATCTTAAGCCGAGTCGTCCCGGTAACTCCGCCAAGCGCTTTAGTGACTAAACACTGTTCACTGTCTGTGCCTCTAGCTTACTAAGCTCCGCTAGATTGTACTCAGCTATCGCTATATGTCACTTGCTATGCCCATGCTTGATATGTTAACACTTATCATGCTATCACTTGACATCTACATATTGACATCTGATACTTGACATGCTACCACCTGACATCTACCTGCTATTACCTGATATCTATTTGCATCACTTGACTCCTACTTGTTATCACCTGGCATGCCAAATACCTGACTCTTCTAATTATCACTATATGGGAATGATTGTACGCGCCGGAAAAAGAAAAGATTGGGGAGTTCGCTATAAAATTTCCTTGAATTAGATGAAAAATTACAACAAAACTGTTTTCCTTCCAGTTAAAGGGAGGGAGGATGTTGAATCTTGAATCCTCCCTTTGTTTAATGCTGGGTTCTTCAAGTGGCGGTGGAGAGTGAATCTTGTTCTCCGTTGACCGGATGACCGTCGGGATCGTCAGGGATCTTCTCTTTGGCTGGTAGAAGGAGTAACACAGCTCTATCTACCAAAACTCTCAAAGAGAAGGTAGGCAAAAGGCAACTCGTACGCAGCGAGCTTGTTGAAGAGTTGAGCTCTCTCTCTCTCTCTCCTTTCTCTGTCTGTCTCTTTCTCTCCAAGCGCCTTCTCTCCTCTTCTCGTTCTCTTCTGTCCTCTTTTTCTCTCCCCCCGTGGTTCATAGCGACGGGGCTATTTATAGAGGTTCCAGGGGTGAGCGTGCCCCCTAAAAACTCCCCACGAGGGGCCAACTTTCCCGCTTTCCCCGCTATATGGGCGGTGACTAGCCCCATAACCAGGGTGGTTGTAACCGAGGCGCGGGCCTTGGTCCCTCGCGCCCGGAGGTTGAGACGCGGGTGTCGAGCCCACGCGCCTTGATGTTGAGACGCGGGTGTCGAGCCCACGCGCCTTGATGTTGAGACGCGGGTGTCGAGCCCACGCGCCTTGATGTTGAGACGCGGGTTTTGGACCCTCGCGCCTTGGTGCTGAGACGCGGGTGTTGAGCCTTCGCGTCTAGAACTTGAAACTCTGCTTTTTAATGGCTTGTCTTTTAGTGATTTTTAGACAGCCTACAGAACTCCCTCCAAAGTTTTCGATATTCCGCAGTTAATTGGGAAGAATTTCGAAATACTTTGGACTCTAGCTGAATTCACCTTTATGACTGGACTGTTAAGCTCCGGATTTGATCTTATCTGGAGTTGGTCTTCGTGAGTGTACTGTTGAACTCTTTGAGGCCACCAGAGTTGATCGTGTTGAGTGTCTAGATACACAGTCTAAACCTCCCCGATTGCTTTTAGTCTGTCATGGACGCGCTTTAAGTCAGGAGTGGACGATCGTCTGCTTGTGCTAGTGTACTCTTGAACTGATTTGCAGAAGTAAGGACTGAACGCCAGTTCTTTTTGAAGAGCAGAGATAGTACTGCTTTTGAAGACGCGACTTTCATGGGGTGCGTCTTTTGGCAATGGAAACGCGACTGATATTCCATTGGGCAGACGCGATGTTATGCCGAATTGGAAGGATGCGAACTTCGGAGAGACGCATCCTTTTGAGTAAGGACGTGACTTTCTGGACGCGAGTACAGAAGTCTTTGGCACTTGGCGCTAGCTTTGCTCATGAAGCTCGCGTTTTAAGGCCACTGACTTGGATGAATTCCAACTCGGGTTGAAGGTTTCAGACCCGAATCTTACAACTCCTGTTCATTCAACAAGGAGATGGCAATTTTTTGGCGTCTGAGTCTTTTCGCGCCTGGTGTGTTAGACGCAGATGCAAAAAATTGGGCTGCGTTTGAACCCTGCGTGTATCACAGTTTTAACTCGCGTCTGTTTCTGCTGCACCGCGGAAGTTTTGGCTCACTGTGTGGGTCATTCCCGCGTCTGTAGTCTTCGCAATAACTGCATCTGTCACTTAGTTTTCTCTGTTGAAGTGTACTAAGTTCCAGATGTTCTGATTCCTTTGTTTGTTCCTTACAGGTAGGCTTGATCGTCCTTTTTCAGGTTCGCTGGGCCCCTGGAATAATATTTCGGCTGGTGAACTTGTTCGATGTTCGTTCACAAGGGAAGAAATCATGGTCCTCGTCGTCCACAAGGGAAGAAATCATGGCTCTTGACTTCGGGAGACGGGGACCGGAAGGGGTCATAACCCTCGTCAAGATCTCCTTTGACATGATGCACCAGACATGCTTGCTGCATGGCATGGTCAGAGTGAGTCTGGCGGCGAGGGGATTACGGTAGATATAGTGGCAGATAGCATCCCCTTCCTCTCTCACCCTAGAAGTGACATCGAGGACACTCCATGTTTGTTGGATGGCCTTTTGGCGAAAGAGATGCTCATGAATGAAGGGTTGCATGGCTTTCTGTTGCCACCGGACCTCAAGAACACCATTGCTCTTAGCTTAGTCAGCTAGGGCTCTTTCAATGTTTACGTCATGCACCATAGTGCAATCGGCTCTGATTGTCGCCACAGTTTGGCGCTTTTCCAAGCATCGTGCACTTGGAATCAGATGCGGCTTCAAGGAGTGAGTACGGCCTCTGAGAGAGAGAGGGACTTCTTTGTACTCCTTAATTGTAACACTCAATCTTATTGTATAAGAGAGCGTTTTGTATCACTTTCATATGCGTGGATATAAATAAAAGTGACATTTTTCTTTCTGCCTCTTTCTATTGTCTTGAACCTTTTGTCTTCAGTTAGACGCATAGAAGCAGAAGATCTTTGACTTCGTCAAAATTATGATGATAATCTTAATAAGTCAAATTTTGTAGGGAAAGATCCTATTTCAGGAACTTTCACAATACTGTAAGAGGTGTAATATTAACTTGACAGAGATGATATAATGTTTGGTGGACCAGCCACTTTATAAGAAAAGTGACAGGTGGAACACGTACCCCCAGGGAAGGTGATCAAGGGTTTGGGATCCACTTGATTAAGCTCAGCTGGGGATTTGAAGGAAAACACTGTTAATGGTGTAGTATTAACCTAACAATGCGCTTAGGTAGACTTGTTATTCTGTTGAAGAGAATAGCAAGTGAATCTAGATCCGCGGGAAATCTAAGAAGGTTTTTACCGTTAGAGGTGTGATATTAACTTAACGGGTTGAATGTAGTCCTGTCAGAAATATGATGTTAACTTGACAAGGATGTGAGTCAGAGGTGTGATATTACCTGACTCAGAAATACTTCAGTTTCATTTGGGAAAACAGAAGTATCACTGACAAAGGTGTGATGTTTAACTTGACAGTGAGGGTAATGCTAGAGGTGTAATGTTGAACTTGGCATTAGTCATCTCGACTCGGATAAGGAAGTCGAGGAAAAGTCATGGCCATAGGTGTATTGTTGAACTTAGCAATGACTTAGATGCTAGAGGTGTAGTGTTACTTAGCATCATTCGTTTCAGCTTCAATACGGAAGTCTGAAGGAAAGTGACTGTCAGAGGTGTAATATTAACTTGACAGAAGCTTGGTGTACTGTTTAGAAGTATAATGTTAACTTAACAGTAATTTGTCAGAGGTGTAGTATTAACTTGACAGAAATTGATTTGCGATAGGAGCAATTTGAGGACCTGCCATTCTGTGGATGAGAATTGGCAAGTGAAATTTTGAAGTGCCAGAGGTGTAGTGTTAACTTGGCAGAAACTTGATGTACTGTTTAGAAGTGTAATGTTAACTTAACAATAATTTGTCAGAGGTGTGATTTAACTTGACAGAGATGAAATAATGTTTGGTGGACCTGCCATTCTGTGGATGAGAATTGGCAAGTGAAATTTGAAGTGCCAGAGGTGTAGTGTTAACTTGGCAGAAACTGTATTTTGTAGACCTACCATTCTGTGGATGAGAATTGGTAAGGGATTTTGGAGGGAAGAGTGGAATCAAGTCCACTTAGGATTTTTAGCAAACCCTCAGCTATCAACGGATTTGATATGCCTTTACCAACTACCGTTTGAGTTGGGCTAGCCATTCTATTCCCCTCAGCATGATGAGTTGTCGAAATTTATGTTGGGCTTAGAAGCCAACATTTTCCTCTATCCTTAGCAGTTGGAGGCGTCGGATGTTAATGAAGAAGTTCTTCTTGTTTTGATCAGAGGTGTACTTTTAACTTGATCGGGGGAGGAGTACTATTAAGGATAGTACTTCTTCAAGAATCTGCCATTGATCGGCATCATGAGTGTATCGCCATTTGAAGTTATGAGGCGATACGATCCATTTGAGTAGACTGAATCTACCACAAATGCCCTTCCCATTTAGGTTGGAATTTTCCTTTTGTCTTGTGCGTCATCACCATGGGTCTTCTGACGGCTAAGACAAGATCGCCTCTCCTGAAAGTCCGCACCTTAACTTTCTTGTTGAAGGCTTTGGTAATTCGAGCTTGGTAAAGCTCGATTTGTTGTTGGGCCTGCAAACGCTTATCGTCTAAGGCCTCCAATTCCTGGAGTCGCTGTCGATGCTTCTCCTCGGTTGTCATTTCCGCTGTCAAGGCGACACGTAGAGATGGAATTTGGATTTCCAGTGGAAGTACGGCTTCACATCCGTATACCAAAGAAAATGGCGTGGCTTTAGTTGGGGTTCGCACAGTTGTGCGGTAGGCCCATAAGCATTCACCTAGCTTATCGTCCCAGTCTCGTTGACTTTTCGAGACGAACTTCTTGAGAAGCTTGCCAATAGTCTTGTTGAAAGCTTCTGCGAGGCCGTTTGCAGCAGGATAGTATGCCGTTGAGGACACACTCTGGATTCTGAACTTAGCGCAGAATCTCTGGAACGCCTGGCTGATGAACTGGGGTCCATTGTCATGGACAATTCGCCGAGGTACACCGAAACGGTAAATAACGTGATGTTTCACGAACTTGATCACGTTAGACGATTTTACCTCCTTCAGAGGAATAGCTTCGGCCCATTTAGAGAAATAATCGGTTATTGCCAAAATAAACCGATGTCCCTTTGATGATGGTGGGCTGATAGGACCAACCACATCCATCCCCCACATTTCAAATGGCCAGGTAGAGGTTGTAGAGTGGAGGTACCCTGGTGCTTGATGGATGAAATCGCCGTGCACTTGGCAGGCGTGACATCTTTTGGCATAAGTGATGGCATCGGCAATCATCTTGGGCCAGTAGTAACCCAATCTTTGGAGTCGATGTGCCAATTTTAGGCCAGGTTGATGGGCTCCACACATACCATCGTGGGCTTCTTTCAATACCTCTTGGGCCTCCTTTGGTGAGAGGCACCGGAGCAAGATCCCGTCATGCGATCGACGATACAATGTTCGTGTAATCGCATTGTAGTAAAATTTAGGGGCTTTCCTTCGAATGGCAGCCGCCTCCTTGGCGTCCTCAGGCAGGATGCCGTACAAGACATAGTCGATATAGGGGAATCGCCAGTTTTTAAGCTCTGGCCGGTTGACAATTCCAGCGCTTCTTTGCCTTGACACTCTCCCTTTGACTCCTGATAGTCTTCGAGGGCAGTTCTCGGGCAATACAGGTCGTGGCTGTAGACGAATACTTTCTCCATTGCTCCAGCTGGAAGAGCTAAGGAGGCCGCGAGGGATGCGAGTGCATCTGCGTGCGCATTTTGCCTGCGCGGTACATGGTCAATGTAGAAGTTTGTGAACCTTTCGGCCATGCGGATAGTTGCGTTGTAGTAGGGTACTAGGTCTTCATGTCTGACTTCGTACTCTCCGCGAACTTGGCTGACGATGAGTTTAGAATCACCGTATGCCTCGAGATTTTTTGCCAATCTCATCGGCGAATTGCATCCCAATCAAGAGAGCGTTATACTCCGCTACATTGTTGGAACAAGGCTCAGTTAATGAGACAGCTCAGGGAATCACATAATTCTGTGGGGAGACGAGTACTACTCCTACCCCCGCTACTATATGTCCTTTTGGGCTTGTTCTCGATGCACCGTCGAAGAAAAGTTGCCACACTTGACCTTCGAATGATGTCTGAGTCGAGCAGACTTCGACGACTTCATCTGGGAGATCCTCGTAGAGTTTGGCTGCCCTCGGATCTGGGTGTTCAGCTAAGAAATCTGCCACCGCTTGTCCTTTAATGACCTTTTGTGATAAAAAGTGCATCTCATATTGGGATAGCAATATGGCCCATTTTGCCAGCCGGCCGTTCAACGATGAAGGTTTAGTCATGAGTAACCTCAAGGGTTAACTTTTGATATGACATTTATAGTTTGGCCTACCAAATAGTGTCGCATTTTCTGAACAGCGAACACCAACGCCAAACATTCCTTCTCGATCGGGTTGTACCGATGTTCGGCTCCGATCATTGTTCTACTCAAATAGTAGATTGCTTGTTCTCGTCCTTGATCATCATTCTGAGCTAGTAGAGCTCCCAAAGAATGATCCATTGCTCGAACGTACACCAGGAACGGCTTTCCGGATACCGAGCTGCAAGGACTGGTGGTTTGGTGAGGTATTGTTTAATTTCCTCGAACGCTTGTTGGCAAGCGTCATCCCAAATGAACGAGACACCCTTCTTCATTAATTTGGCGAAGGGGTGGCATCTTCCGGAGAGGTTTGATATAAACCTGCGGATGTACGCCAATCGTCCTTGCAGTCCCTTGAGCTCCTTGAGGCTTCTCGGGGGTTGCATCTCCTGGATAGCGCGGATCTTTTCCGGGTCCAAATGGATTCCTGTGGAAGTTACAACAAATCCTAGGAATTTGCCACTGGCCACCCCCAGGAAGGATTTGGTGGGATTCATCTTCAATTGATGAGCCCGCATGATATCAAAGACAACCTTCAGGTCTGATATGTGATCATCTTTAGTGCGGCTTTTTACCGCGATGTCGTCAACATAACACTCCACCGTTTTGCGTATTTGCTGATGGAAAATGGCATTCATGGCCCTTTGATATGTTGCCCCTGCATTCTTCAGTCCGAAGGGCATGACGGTGTAGCAATATACCCCTAGAGGTGTCCTGAAAGAGGTATGCTTTTTGTCATCAGGATACATTTTAATTTGATTGTATCCTGAGAATCCATCCATGAAGGACATTCGTTCGAATCCACAAGTATTGTCAATCATGACATCTGTGATTGGCAGTGGGAATTCGTCTTTGGGGCAAGCCTCGTTTAGATCACGGAAGTCGATGCAGATCCGGATCTTCCCGTTCTTCTTGGCAACTGGGACAATGTTGGCTACCCAGTCGGGATGTTGTTCTTCCCTGATGAAGCCAGAATCAATAAGTTTTCTGACTTCTGATTGAATTGCCTCCATTATTTCTGGACGGAACCGTCGCTGCTGTTGTTTGACAGGTTTTGCGTCCGGATTGATGTTGAGGCGGTGCATAGCCACTTGAGGATCAAGTCCAGGCATGTCCTCGTAATTCCAGGCGAAGACATCTATATACTCTTGTACAAGAGATATTAGATCCTTCTTCTCCGAAGGTGACAGGCCGTCACTTATGAAGATGGGCTTAGGATTGGCCTCATCTCCTAGATTGACTTGAACAACCTTGTCTTCTGTGGGTGGCTCGCGCTGTTCAAAGCGGGTATCCCAAAGGGTATTTAAATGTTTGATCCAAGGATCTTTATCAGATTGGATCATTTCTTCATCTCCATCTTCCAGGTGGCTTGTTGAAACCATGTTCACTGAAAGTTCTCTGAAGATGTTGCCGACACTGACATCTGACTCCCACGATGACGTGTCTGAAGAGTAATTATGACCTGATGGCCCTCCAGAATCAGAGGCTGATGGGGTCAGAGTCGATACATAGCCCAACCCCCTGCGCATCCGATGATAATAATCGGGGGCGTTCCCTTTCGGCACAAAGGATCGAAGTAGCGTTCTCCTTCCTTTGCCGAAGTTCAACCCTGGTCTGTTGGTTAGATCGTACCCCATGCACTTCATCATTTGAGCGCTTTTGGTTTATAATGACCGAACTGAGGGGATTCCTCCTCGCCTTCCGATTCTTCGCGGGGCGTTGGTTCAGACGAGATTCGCCCAAAAAGAATTGGTTTTTGGCCTTTCCGTCTGGCTGGAACCATAAATATAGATTCTTGCGCACTACCGTTATTTTGGTATGTCCCGAAGGATGATTTTACTGGTACATGCAACGATGTCAAAGCATCCATTGCCGACCAGAGGTCATCATCTACATCAGTGCTAGTATCTGACGGTATTGAATCAGAAGCATACACAGAAAAATACGCTGAATCTAATTCTTCATTAATGTACCAACCGCCTATATCGTCGGTGGTATTATCAACATCGAGCTTATCAATGCTCTTTACAAGTGGTTCTAACTCCCACAGGCACTCTTCTTTTTCAGGCTCAGTGTCAGCCTCATTACCAGAGTCTGGCTCCTCTGGTTGCGGGGTTTCATTTGTTTCCACAGGATCCTGATATAGGAGGGAATCCGTGAAATAATTTTCGACCCCTTTAAACGGATACCTTTCGGCGATCAACGTTTGAATCTTTCCACTCCCGTCAATGTATTTCATGACTTGGTGGAGAGTGGAGGGAACGATAGAGTTGCGGTGAATCCATGGTCGTCCCAACAGTAGGTTGTAGGAAGTGTCAGCATCGATGACGTAGCATGTCACTTCCGACTTGAGGCTTCCAATCTGGCATTTGAGCTTGATTTTCCCCATCGGACGGGTCTGGTTGGCATTAAACCCGTAGATAGTTGTCTGGGTAGGGCTCAAACGATGAGTAGGAATGCCCAGATGTTGCATGACCCGGCGAGGCATGATGCTCAACGCGGACCCTGGATTTACCTGAATGCGGTTCACTTCGGATGATCCAATATACCCTGTAAAGTATAGGGGTCGGTCATGCTTCCTTTAACCTACATATCATCTGCTGTGAAGGTAATGCAGGGAGCATTTGGGGAGGTGTGGAGGCAATCCTCTACATCTTCCTCCTTCGGCACCTGGGTCATGAAGACCTCAGCATTTGCCAGAGCTTCTTGTAGAGCTTCTCTGGTCGACTTCGATAGTCTAAGAAGTTCATACAAGGTAATGCGTGCCGGGATGTTGGCTAGTTGAGCCAGGACATCAAAGCGGTAAGGTGTCGTGGATCCTTCCGCCATACCTTTTGAAAGAACTCGAGAAAACTGAGTTTCTTTTTGTTTCTCCACAGGTTGTTTTGTGGAGGGCTTGGTTGGTTCTGCAGCTGGTTGTGGAGGGGCTACCGCCATCTCGCCATACTGCTTCAAGTACGGCTGCTCCGAACGGGTTCCCGCCATCGGTTGGTTGGGCTCTGCGGCCAAGACTATTGTTTCCTCCTCTGAGTCGGTTAACGAGGGAACATCAGTCTCGGCTTCTCGAGAGGAGGCACACACCACATTGCAGGATGAAGACTTTGCCTTGCCTTTGGATTTCCTGTTGGTCACAGTAGTCCATTGCTGTTCATTGACAAGGTCAGGGTGGACCCACATGATTTCCCCTTGAGGTGTAGGGACGGGTACCAAACCTTTCTCTTGCTGCTGATGGGGGTCTACGTTGACCACTCTTAGTTCTCCTTTTGGAACAAGTATCACTCCCGACGGTGTCGGGGGTTACTTTTCGAACTGGAGAACCGACGTCATGTTGGCCGTCACCTTCTTCTGCTCTGGTCGGAGCTTTAACACCTCCGCGTCAATCAGAGCTTGAAGGATGTCCTTGAAGATGTAGCAGCTTTTGGTAGGGTGCCCCAGCATCCTGTGGTACAAGCAATAGGTGGGATTGTCGGTCTTGCCGACTTCCTCGGGCGCCTAGCTTCAGGGAGCTTCAGTCGGTTGCTCTTGTTGAGTAGTTTAAAGAGTGAATCGACATGTTCCTCCTTGAAGGAATATTGCTTGTTGGCGCGTGGCTGGCTTGAAGAGCCACTCGCCTTGCCTGATTGAGGTTTGGCGGGAGATTTGGTCTCTGTTGCCAAATTATCCTTCCGCTTTGTTTGGATGGAAGTGTCTGGTGCACGCCTTGTCGACCTTTCCGGCCTGGGCTTACCTTCCTCCGCTCTAACGCGGGCGACAATCTCCTCAGCCTGTTCACCTTGTTGGACTAATTGCTTCCAGGTGCGGCTTTCAGCAACTCCTATTTGAGCAAGGAGTGAGGTTTGGAGATGGTGGCAGCATGTTTCCACCAGAGTGACCTGGGTCATGCCGCTTGGACACCGGAGTGCCACGTTCCGAAATCTTTCCACGAAAGACTTGACGGACTCTCCCTTTCGCTGTTTAGTAGCCAAAAGGGTGGGCATCGTGACTTCCGAGTCATCCTCGAAGAAGCGCGTTAAGAAAAGCTTCTCCAAATCGCCCCAGTTCTTGATAGAACCTTCTGGGAGCTTCATGAACCATTCAAAGGCCAGCCCTTTTAGGGTGCCGATGAACAGACGAGCCAGGATAGCATCGTTATCTACTACATTCCCGGTTTGGGATTTAAAGTAGTAGATGTGTTGGTTGGGTGACCCTTTCCCATCGAATGCTTGAAGGGTTGGAGCCTTGAACTTGGATGGGTATGGAACCAAGTCCCATTCAGCAGGATAGGGCCGGACCACTCCAGCTTCTTGGAGGCCTTTACGGTTGGTAAGGGCCTCGAGGCGTTGCTCCAATTGACTCATTCTTTTAGCATGAGCCTTTCCCTGGTCTTGGTCGCCCTTTACTTGCGACGAGGATTTAGATGAACTAGAAGTAGATCGCGGCCTCTCCTCAGAAGGTTCAGAAGATGAGCTTTCTCCCTTTTTCCCTTTGCCCTTCGTCTTTTTAGGAGGAGATTTCCTCCTGTCTTCGAGCAACTGTGCAAGCATCTGCTTGAGGGAGTCGATAGATTCCTGCTGAGAAAGAATCATATCCATTTGTGCCTTCTGGATTTATTCTAAACATCTAGTCGTTTCCTCAGGAGTGCCTACCATGTAGGCGGAGGCCTCCTTCTCAACGGAAGAGTTTGAAGCCCGTGATTCCACTACGGCAGAGTGAGAATCATTCACTTTAATGCCATGGGCTAAGGCATTATAATCAATCGGGGGAATGGCCCCAGTCCGGGTGCGAGTGTGTTGATACACCCCTTCCGGTTCAGAGTCAGACTCATCCGAGCTGACTGCAGGTTGTTTTCCCTTGCTCCTGCTCGTCATATTCGCAGTGAGCTCCGGGTACTCAATGTCAGAGAAGGTTCTCCTTCTGTGGGAGCGCCTTCTTTTGGCTGACGGGGGAATCAGGGTCAGCTGTCTAACTAAAGACTGCTGGTTCACACCTGATCCGCAATGGCACTCAGAAAGCATATGGATGAGCCGTTGGCAGCAACATGATGAAGTGACCTGATTGGCACTTCTTTTCTTCGTCAAGTAATCCCTCAAATCCACGGGAGGGGGATCGAAGAGACTAGCCTCGCAACGTCGAAGACAGGAGGCATCCATGTGCTGTATGGCCTAGACGCAGGCCTTAGGGACGCGGTTCTCGCGTCGTGGCTGTACAACGTGCGTTTGGCGTCTCTGTTGAGACGAGACGCGATTGTCGCGTTGCTGCCTGGTGCGTCGGGGCAGAGACGCTTGAGAGAGGATGGGCTGCTGGGCCCCACGCCTATGGGCTCGTGCCTCTCCCGCTTGACGAGGCGCAGAGGCTTCACCTTGGCGTTTGGTGAGTTGGTCTTCAGAGGACCTAGCTTGAGGAGTCTCGTGTTTGGGCCGCCAAACGCGGACTTCACGTGCTGGACGTGGCGCGGGCAAGGCGCCAGATTGTACGTCGCGTCCAGCCTCAGTCGGACAACCAGAGGTTCCAACTTGTAGCTGACGCGCACGCCTCCTCTGTCGACGCTCAGCGTTCCGGTTGCGTCGCGGAGGTGGAGAGAAACCAACGATGACTTGATGCTGAGAGAGAGGGTGAACTGGCTGGACGCCAGAGTTTCTGACCACACGGGTCTCCTGAGAGACGTTGACGCGTGTGTTCCGCGTGGCGTGGTTGGTCGCAATAGCAGTTGCGCCTGAGACCACACGGGCCTCTTGAGAGACGTTGACGCTTGGATTCTGCCTGGCACAGTTGGCTGCGACACCCTTCACAGCAGCAGCATCCGAGAGAGTCTCGGAGCGGGTTTCGGGGCAAGTCCCCGTAGAGACCCTACGACAGACGCGGGTCTTTGGGCTCTTGGAGCCGGAAGAGAGAAACTCTTCATATTTTGCCTGGTCGAACTCGACAACAAGCGATTCGACCATCTTTCCCTCACGAAGGACGTCATCTTGCGCCACGATTTGCTCATCAGTGACAAATGTAGTCCCCAGCGGAGTCGCCATCTCTTGTACGCGCGCAGAAAAAGAAAAGATTGGGGAGTTCGCTGTAAAATTTCCTTGAATCAGATGAAAAATTACAACAAAACTGTTTTCCTTCCCAGTTACAAGGGAGGGAGGATGTTGAATCTTGAATCCTCCCTTTGTTTAATGCTGGGTTCTTCAAGTGGCGGTGGAGAGTGAATCTTGTTCTCCGTTGACCGGATGACCGTCGGGATCGTCAGGGATCTTCTCTTTGGCTGGTAGAAGGAGTAACACAGCTCTGTCTACCAAACTCTCAAAGAGAAGGTAGGCAAAAGGCAACTCGTACGCAGCGAGCTTGTTGAAGAATTGAGCTCTCTCTCTCCTGTCTCTGTCTGTCTCTTTCTCTCCAAGCGCCTTCTCTCCTCTTCTCGTTCTCTTCTGTCCTCTTTTTCTCTCCCCCCGTGGTTCATATCGACGGGGCTATTTATAGAGGTTCCAGGGGTGAGCGTGCCCCCTAAAAATGCTCCACCATGAGGGGCCAACTTCCCCGCTTCCCCGCTATATGGGTGGTGACTAGCCCCATAACCAGGGCGGTTGTAACCGAGGCGCGGGCCTTGGACCCTCGCGCCCGGAGGTTGAGACGCGGGTGTCGAGCCCACGCGCCTTGATGTTGAGACGCGAGTGTCGAGCCCACGCGCCTTGATGTTGAGACGCGGGTGTCGAGCCCACGCGCCTTGATGTTGAGACGCGGGTTTTGGACCCTCGCGCCTTGGTGCTGAGACGCGGGTGTTGAGCCTTCGCGTCTAGAACTTGAAACTCTACTTTTTAATGGCTTGTCTTTTAGTGATTTTTAGACAGCCTACAGAACTCCCTCCAAAGTTTTCGATATTCCGCAGTTAATTGGGACGGATTTCGAAATACTTTGGACTCTAGCTGAATTCACCTTTATGACTGGACTGTTAATGCTCCGGATTTGATCTTATCTGGAGTTGGTCTTTGTGAGTGTACTGTTGTACTCTTTGAGGCCACCAGAGTTGATCGTGTTGAGTGTCTAGATACACAGTCTAAACCTCCCCGATTGCTTTTAGTTTGTCATGGACGCGCTTTAAGTCAGGAGTGGACGATCGTTTGCTTGTGCCAGTGTACTGTTGAACTGATTTGCAGAAGTAAGGACTGAATGCCAGTTCTTTTTGAAGAGCAGAGATAGTACTGCTTTTAAAGACGCGACTTTCATGGGTGCATCTTTTGGCAATAGAAACGCGACTGATATTCCATTGGGCAGACGTGATGTTATACCGAATTGGAAGGATGCGAACTTCGGAGAGACGCATCCTTTTGAGTAAGGACGTGACTTTCTGGACGCGAGTACAGAAGTCTTTGGCACTTGGCGCTGGCTTTGCTCATGAAGCTCGCGTTTTAAGGCCACTGACTTGGATGAATTCCAACTCGGGTTGAAGGTTTCAGACCCGAATCTTGCAACTCCTGTTCATTCAACAAGGAGATGGCAATTTTTTTGGCGTCTGAGTCTTTTCGCGCCTGGTGTGTTAGACGCAGATGCAAAAAATTGGGCTGCGTTTGAACCCTGCGTGTATCACAGTTTTAACTCGCGTCTGTTTCTGCCACCGCGGAAGTTTTGGCTCACTGCGTGGGTCATTCCCGCGTCTGTAGTCTTCGGCAATAACTGCATCTGTCACTTAGTTTTCTCTGTTGAAGTGTACTAAGTTCTAGATGTTCTGATTCTTTGTTTGTTCCTTGCAGGTAGGCTTGATCGTCCTTTTTCAGGTTCGCTGGGCCCCTGGAATAATATTTCGGCTGGTGAACTTGTTCGATGTTCGTTCACAAGGGAAGAAATCATGGTCCTCGTCGTCCACAAGGGAAGAAATCATGGCTCTTGACTTCGGGAGACGGGGACCGGAAGGGGTCATAACCCTCGTCAAGATCTCCTTTGACATGATGCACCAGACATGCTTGCTGGCATGGCATGGTCAGAGTGAGTATGGCGGTGAGGGGATTACGGTGGATATAGTGGCAGATAGCATCCCCTTCCTCTCTCACCCTAGAAGTGACATCGAGGACACTCCATGTTTGTTGGATGGCCTTCTGGCGAAAGAGATGCTCATGAATGAAGGGTTGCATGGCTTTCTGTTGCCACCGGACCTCAAGAACACCATTGCTCTTAGCTTAGTCAGCTAGGGCTCTTTCAATGTTTACGTCATGCACCATAGTGCAATCGGCTCCGATTGTCGCCACAGTTTGGCGCTTTTCCAAGCATCGTGCACTTGGAATCAGATGCGGCTTCAAGAGTGAGTACGCCCTCTGAGAGAGAGAGGGACTTCTTTGTACTCCTTAATTGTAACACCCAATCTTATTGTATAAGAGAGCGTTTTGTATCACTTTCATATGCCTGGATATAAATAAAAGTGACATTTTTCTTTCTGCCTCTTTCTATTGTCTTGAACCTTTTGTCTTCAGTTAGACGCATAGAAGCAGAAGATCTTTGACTTCGTCAAAATTATGATGATAATCTTAATAAGTCAAATTTTGTAGGGAAAGATCCTATTTCAGGAACTTTCACAATACTGTCAGAGGTGTAATATTAACTTGACAGAGATGAAATAATGTTTGGTGGACCAGCCACTTTATAAGAAAAGTGACAGGTGGAACACGTACCCCCAGGGAAGGTGATCAAGGGTTTGGGATCCACTTGATTAAGCTCAGCTGGGGATTTGAAGGAAAAACACTGTTAATGGTGTAGTATTAACCTAACAATGCGCTTAGGTAGACTTGTTATTCTGTTGAAGAGAATAGCAAGTGAATCTAGATCCGCGGGAAATCTAAGAAGGTTTTTACCGTTAGAGGTGTGATATTAACTTAACGGGTTGAATGTAGTCCTGTCAGAAATATGATGTTAACTTGACAAGGATGTGAGTCAGAGGTGTGATATTAACCTGACTCAGAAATACTTCAGTTTCATTTGGGAAAACAGAAGTATCACTGACATAGGTGTGATGTTTAACTTGACAGTGAGGGTAATGCTAGAGGTGTAATGTTGAACTTGGCATTAGTCATCTCGACTCGGATAAGGAAGTCGAGGAAAAGTCATGGCCATAGGTGTATTGTTGAACTTAGCAATGACTTAGATGCTAGAGGTGTAGTGTTAACTTAGCATCATTCGTTTCAGCTTCAATACGAAAGTCTGAAGGAAAGTGACTGTCAGAGGTGTAATATTAACTTGACAGAAGCTTGGTGTACTGTTTAGAAGTATAATGTTAACTTAACAGTAATTTGTCAGAGGTGTAGTATTAACTTGACAGAAATTGATTTGCGATAGGAGCAATTTGAGGACCTGCCATTCTGTGGATGAGAATTGGCAAGTGAAATTTTGAAGTGCCAGAGGTGTAGTGTTAACTTGGCAGAAACTTGATGTACTGTTTAGAAGTGTAATGTTAACTTAACAGTAATTTGTCAGAGGTGTGATATTAACTTGACAGAGATGAATAATGTTTGGTGGACCTGCCATTCTGTGGATGAGAATTGGCAAGTGAAATTTGAAGTGCCAGAGGTGTAGTGTTAACTTAGCAGAAACTGTATTTTGTAGACCTACCATTCTGTGGATGAGAATTGGTAAGGGATTTTGGAGGGAAGAGTGGAATCAAGTCCACTTAGGATTTTTAGCAACCCTCAGCTATCAACGGATTTGATATGCCTTTACCAACTACCGTTTGAGTTGGGCTAGCCATTCTATTCCCCTCAGCATGATGAGTTGTCGAAGATTTATGTTGGGCTTAGAAGCCATGGCCATGTGTATACCGTGAAGGGTGTGCATGAATACGTGGTGCATGTTTCTTGTAAATATGGATTCCAACCGCCTGTGGTTCATAGCACAATGGCTCAAAGTGGAGCCCAACAATCTACACTCTTTTTCTAAATACAAATATCATTTTCAATTGTTGAAGAAGAAGTGGAGCATACATTCTTATCAATAGAGGGTATAACAATGGAATCATGACCAGAATGAGAAGCCAAATCATTTTTCAAATAATATTTTCATTTGAAATAAATTCAATTCTTAAAATCAAAGCAATTATATTTTTCA
This sequence comes from Agave tequilana, assembly GCA_038442645.1. Classification (NCBI taxonomy): domain Eukaryota; kingdom Viridiplantae; phylum Streptophyta; class Magnoliopsida; order Asparagales; family Asparagaceae; genus Agave; species Agave tequilana. The sequence goes on along the minus strand of JAVJIF010000243.1, from coordinate 956,209 downwards.
AAGAATTGTTCTCTTTTAAAACAAAATCGAGTTTTGAAGACAAAACCTCATTATTCTTCAAAACATCATCACAATTATTTTTATTCTTTAAATTTCGTTTTTTGTTAAAGCAAGATCAAGTTGGATTTTCAATGAGTCCCTTTCATTTGAAACCTCAACCCTTTCTTGCAAAATCATGTTGAGCTTTGAAAATAAGTTTTTATTTCTTCTTTTAAATCAAAACTTTTCTTTTTTAAAAGTTTATATTTATGTAACAGGTTTTCACAAAACAATGAAAGTTCTTCATTTAAAGCATGTGCATCCATAGCATTATCATCACATGAAGAACTAGCACTATCATCTAGTTGAGTATCCGATTTACCTCAAGGGAGTCTCTCTTGGACTATGAAGCAAGCTTGATCGGACATATTTCCACTAGATTCTTTCTCCAAAACATGTGTCGTTTGTACCTTGGGAGAAGTCAATGTGTTCCACATTATAAAAGTGGAATCACAATGAGAAATAATAGAAAGACCATCTTTACTTAGTGTGTGCCTAAGTGCCTTTAAGCCTTATGTATTAGCCTCAATGTACTTGTCATTACCAAGATAGGATTTCTTAGTAGTGGCGCTTTAAGATATGCACTCATCATAAACTTTCACATATCGATGTTGGAAACATCATACATGGGAGGAGCAAGAAAATCTATTAGTGTATAAATAATATGTATGCAAATGCAAATCTAGATTAGCTATCCAAGGATCTCACTCCTAGGTGGTTAAACCGAATATCAGAAGCGTAGGCTCTGATACCAATTAAAATACACCTGGAGGAGACGTGAATAGGTGTACTTGCTAATTTAGGACAAATGATACAGAATTTAAAACTTAATTGCAAACATACTATGTGTATCAAAAATAAGCCCAAATTCCCATGAAGGGCTCTGGAACTACTCCTCTAGATTCCTCTAGATTAAGAGTTGAGGTGCTTTAATAAGCTCTCTTGATTGAACACAAGTGTGAGAACACAAAAACAATATCTAGCATATGAATATGGACAATGTAAAGTAATGCAAGATATAAAGAGAGATAAAGTTGAAAGATAGTGGATCAAACGCAAACACCGAGATATGTTTCGAGGTTCGAGCCACTGCTCTATGTCCCTGCCTTCATACAGAAAAATTTTCACTATGTCCACAGAGGACCTTCCACAAAGGGACCTCCACCGAGGAATTACAACTCAACACCAGGAGTACACAACTCCTCTCTCTAACATAAACACCTCTACACAAGAGACAAGGCACAAAGCCAAAGCAAAGAAAAAGTTTACAACTTGGTGATCCAATGATTACAAACTCTCTATTGGTGATCTTGAAAGATCACAAACAATTTTTCTCACAAAAACAAGATCCTATAGATAGGTATTGAATTGATAACTCAAGTGTGAGAAAAACAAAGTGTTTTGAAAAAAAAACACAAAGAAAAACTCTTGGGAAAAACTTTTTGATAGATAAAGAAATGAAGAACAAAATTAGAATTTCCAAATATTGATTTTCTTTGATTTTCCAAAAACTTTGAAACAAATAAAATAAGAGAATTTTTGGCACAAAAACTTGTTTTGAAAACTTGTTGACAACCTTTAAGAAGATGAAAAAAATTGCTCTAAAAAATCTTAGTTAAAACTGGCCTCAAAAGACCCATATTTATAGGGTCTGAAAATATAGCAGTTGGGGTCCAGATCAGGTCAAAACTGACCTATCGGTCGATCGCCTGGTTGACCAACCAACAGTCAGATTTCTGACCGTTGAGTTGTCGGTCGACTGCCCTAAGGCAAGTTGTTTATCGGTCGACTGCCTGGTCAACCTAGGCCAGAACCAGAGAGTGAAATCTCTGGTTGGTCGACTGCACGGTCGACCGGGGCCAGATCCAGAGAGCAAGCTCTCTGGATTGGTCGACCAGCCCAAATGCCAAGGCAAGCTGTGCATATCTGTGCACATCGGCTAACCGCCCGGTCAACCGAGCTCTGCCCAGTCGACCGGTTGGTCGACCGCCAGAGGTCTCAGGCTGGGTTTTTTTTTTGGTTTGAAAACTTAGTCTTTTTAATACCTATAAAGTCTCATAAAATCACATAAAATCCACAAAAATAAGTTCTTATAAATATTTGAAGAAAAAATATGTGTGATTAAACTTCAACACATATTTTAAACAATTTGAACTATTTTTGAGGCATAGAATTTTAACTTTAAACAAAAAATGGTATTTTCCAAAACTTGGATTTTCAAATGAAAATCCGTTTTCTACAAAACTTGTATAAATACAAAAATATGATATAGAAATACTTTTGAAGCATATTGTGTATGGATAAATCCAATATATATATAAAAGATATATCTATATTTTTAACAATAAATCCAAAACTAAGTTTTGTTAAAAACAAAACTTGAAACCATGAAATAGATATACATCAAAGTAAGTTTTTTGACAATATGAACTAAACAATATATATGGATGAATCCACTATACATATAAACCATGTAAACTTTTTTGATTCTATCTATTCATGAAAATGATCAATGTATACTTGAAAATTCAAAACAGGTAAAACCGAAAACAAAACTATTTAAACTTGTGTGTGTGAACTTGAGCATATCAACACTAGTCTATCTTTACACAAGATCTAAAATAAACTAAACTAAACAAACCGAAGTCTTCTTGTAGAACTCCTTCTCAAAGCCGACTCGATCCAAACACGATCCAAAGTGAGCTTGTTGCGATCGTTACGATGTGAGATCTTGAATCAACACTTGTTTGCTTCAACATTTTGACTGTGAATCTCTTATTGAAGTCAAATCTCTACAAAGATCTTGATCAATATCTGAAACTTATTAAATACAAGATCATTAATAAACAAACCTTCATAAGTTAGTCATTATCAAAACTAAGGTGAAATGCCTCTGGGCCAAAAGGAATGTAAGTAAAACTTGTGCTGAGGGTGACAACAGTGTAAGTAAGTTTTCTTTTCTTTCATTGTTATTTGAATCTAATCAAAATTTTCTTTTCTTCTTTACTTTTGTTTTTCTTCTACTTCCCTCTTCTGTGTTTGTAAATCCAAATAACTCTGATAGCCTCGAATTTGTCTTGCCCTTGCAAGTGCCGTTGATGGCTTATGATGATGGATAGCCATTTTTATGTTATTGTATCTTGCTCCTTCATTTTGTAGTTCAAAATGGGAATAGGAAGGTCCTATATGTCATGCTTCAATCATCTTCAAGCCAAGGTACGTCGCTGATATGGATCAAAGGTAAGCAAGCGTCGAAGAGATAAGTATTTTATTTAGTTTTTCTTTATTCTCATTTTTAGGTTTAGAAAATGATTTCAAAAATACCACTCTTTATTATTTTCACTTTCTTTATATAAACTCATTTTTTATTTTCTCCACCTTCTCAATCTATCACTTTCTTCTTAACTTAACAATAAACTTTATTTTCCTTTTCTTTACAAGAATAAGAGAAGAACTTTTAACCATTTTAAGTGAATTAAAAGAGAACTTACAACATGCTTCCATCGCAAGTCCCTCTTTGTGGATCACGACCCGCATAGCCACTTGCTATCACTGTAGAATTGAGTACCTTGCACTATTTATTATCATTTCTGAAATTCTGTATTTTCTGTGCAGGTTTACCTCAATTAAATTTTGGCACCGTTGCCAGGAAGGAACAGTAAGTAACTTTTTTTGTTTACTTTATTGGTTAACTTTCTTCTCTATTCTTGTGTACAGGAGTAGACATCAAGGAACTTTTTGCTGCAATAGACACATAAGTAGCCCTGGACTCTGCACAAGAAAGTAGAGCCCAGAAGCCCTCAGATTTGCCACATTCCCGCAGCAATCTGAGTGAACTACTAACTTGTATTTTTTGCAGGTTGGTTGAATTGTAAAGTTTAAGTTTCTGCAACTATTTATTTTTTTGTTTAACTCATTGTACATACTTTTCTAACCTCAACAGTAATTGTTGCTTGTTGTTGACTGATTTTTCCTGCACACAAAATATTATATGTTAGTTTTAAGAATAGATGTGCAAGTCTCAGTTCTAATCCGCGGTAGCAGGGCTATGTGGGTCGTGATCCTCAGGGAGGGACTGCGATGGAAGCGTTAAGCAAGTTTCTCTAAAGTTTTTATTTTTATTTGTTAAGTTAGAAAGGAAGTGGTATTTACAATGGGTGGTAGAAAAGAATATGGAGATGAGTTGTATTTAATCTACAAAAAGAAAAGAAAAAGAAAAAGAGAAAAACTTATCTCTTTAGTCTGCTTGCCGTTTGAACCGTTGCGATGATTTCCCTTTTCTTGGAAGGTGTACAAGCACGGCTTATGGGATCGTCCGCCTTCTTAATCTACTACTCTACGAAATGAATAACAAGCTATGAAGACCTGTTCATCGCCATTGGGCCGTCAAGGTTCCTTCTTCGGCTAGGTATTCTCGAAGCAGTTGGATCTCATGGTGGGCAAGACATTAGAGAACAAATAGAAGAAAGTAGATACAAGATTAAAATAAGAATAAAAGAAACTAGAATAATACAAGAATAAAATAAAACAAGCCTTGATTTGATTATTAAATAATGGTGGAAAAATAACAAGCAGATCCCTTCCTCCATGAATACATCATCTCCTCTCAGCTTTTACAAAAAGAAATAAAAAATATACAGAGGTGGAAAGAAAACCTAAAAACCCTAACTTTGGCCCTTGGCTCTTCTCTGGACTGTGTACTCTCTGTGTTGCATCTGCAGGGATATTTATAGGTTTGGAAGATGTAGAGTCCTAGTACAACTCTCCCAAAAAGATCTTATCTCCAGAAATTCAAATCTGTCCTGCAACTTCTTATCATGTTGATCGCCGAAATCAGCTTATCTACGGATTGAATTGGAAAGTTTGATCAACATAAGAGTTGTAGGTCTTCAAGTCTTCTTTCTGGAGCATCTTGAATCATCGGATTTGCATAACTGTAGCAAAAGTTATGATTTAAATACTAAAACGTGTACAGTCTGAATCCGAATTCTTTGAATTTTTATCTTTGCACTCTCTTTGGCTTTTATGCTCATCCTGCAAGAGTTTAGGGTTGGGTAGAATTCTATCCTTCCCTCATCTTTAATAATTGCAACTTTAGCCCTTGTATAATTGCACTTTGACAATCTGATATTTGCACTTTGACTCTTGGGCTTCAAATATGGGCTTTTGGGCTCTTTTTAAGCTTTAATTCTTTCTTTTTATTATTTCGAGGCCTGCACACAATAAATCATAAAATATTAATAAATGTGCAGAATTATATAAATAAATATGAAAATGTGACGGTAAATATGATGATAAAAATGCACTTTTCACTACCAATCACACCCCCACACTTATCTTTTTGCTCGTCCTCGAGTAAAAACAAAGAAAAAGAAATCTAACCTAGCTAACTCACTTTCGTAGGAATCACGGTTGCACTTAGCATGTGCAACAAGCCGTTAAACCTCTAGGTTAACCTAGAGGACGAGTGTTGTCTCGTGAGGGTTTTCAGCGGATTGCACCCACAAAATCCATAAAAAGAAAAATATTTGAATTATTATTGAGAGACTAAGTAGTCTATAAGTTTTAGGATCCTCATTTTTATTCATTCTTTAAACTTAGTCTTAATAAAGTTAATTGTTTTCCATTTTAGGTAAGAATTAAAATTGAATTTCTAATATAGTCTTTTCGTTACCAAAATCATATGCATCCTTATGTTTTTACTAGGAATTCCTTAACTTGGACTCTCATGCCTCTATATATATATATTTTTTTCTTTTTTTTTTATTATTTTTTTTAATATGTATAACGCATCTAATTTTCTTTCGTGTAAGCATCAAGGCTTCTTGAGGCCCTCATACCTAACTAATTGATTATTAGATGTGTTAATACATATATTATATTTCTTAGTCTTCTTAGGCTTTCTAATCCACCCATGTAACGAACTTAAAGTCGGTGGCTCCAAAACCAGTCGGCTTTAGGGCACCAAGTGAGAAAACACCCCGCGGACTCAAATTCGAGTGAATTAGGCCCCAAAACTAAGGACTTTATTTTATTTACTCACCTTTAGGCATGAATACTTATGCTTCTTGAGGCACATGTATCAGCTTAATTGGTGATTTTTTTTTTCTTTCTTTTTTTTTATGAGGCACAAGGTCTTTGTCTTAGAATCCTAGATATGCATTTGGTATGCACATTTCATTAAGGTAAAAATTAAGACTAACTACTTATTCAATTTCTCCTCCTATACCTAAAATTTAAACAATTTATTTATTTTGACCAAGTTTTTAGAAATCCTAATCGTGATTTTCCTAATCCTTAAACTAACTTAGATTTCTTTCAAAAAATAAGTCAAATACTGTCCTTTTTATAACATTTTTTTTTAATAATTTTTTTTATTAGCAAATTTCAATTTTTGTTAGTGTCTACTTATGTTAGTATGTTAGTAAAGCCCACCCCCACACTTATCTCATGCATTGTCCTCAATGTATGAATGAATGCATATATGCATGAACAGAACAAGGGAAGGCAGAAAATTACCTTAGGGGGTGGTTCCGGTGGTGGTCTAATTGGGCCAAGCGTTGCTACCCAATCAAGATAACATAAAATTTCATGGAGGAACCCACCAAAAATTTTTCGTGTATAACCCACAAAAATGTATGTGTGATCATTTTTTAAAATTTCCACCCCATCAAATTTTCAAATTTCATAATAAATTTCAGAGTCATTGTGTCAACCCTCCTTGTCCCAAAATGGAGTATGAAAAGATGGAATTATTGACTTGGACAATATAGGTGCGGGAACGAATACCGACTCAGGGAAAATGCTCAAATCAAGTAAGGGCTCAGGAGTCGGGCTAGGTTCAAGAATTGGGTCCAAGTCAAGAAATTGAAACTCAAGTCCACAATCTTCTTCCCACAATGGAATGTGACCTAATATGGGTGATATCTCTTTACTTCCAATATTAAGGAATTCTAGCTCATCGCCATACAATTCTTCAAAACTAAGGTCAACATCTTCCGTCAGAATTGTACAATCAGTTTCAGAAGTAAAGAGATTGTGAGAATCTAGGTCAAGTTCAATATGATCATCTAAAATGGGTGATTCAATTTCATAATGAATTGGAATAGGATCCAATGTTGACTCGGAAGAAGTGAAATCAGGTGGAGACACTGGAGTCATTATTGGATCAGAAAATAAAATTGAATCATCAAGTGGGAGATCATGATCATATTCATGCTCAAGTTCTATTTCAGGAAAGGAAAAACTTGCCAAATTATCAAGAATTGGAGTTTCGGCAAGTTCAGATGATGGCACTGAAATAGAATCTTGTTGTCCAAAGCAACTTGGTTCGTCGGCTCTAAGAGAATGGTCAGCGATATCAGAATTTGCCGAACTGTAAGAACGCAAAGATTGAACCATCATATCTAAATCATGCTCGCGAGCTAATCTAGCCTGAGTCATGGCTTCAAGCCTCTTTTGGAATTGGATTTGGAAAGAGGAAGTGAGATCGTGATGAAGTTGTGAATCGGTGGACTCACGCATCATCATGTCTAAGATTGATGGTGGTTGTTGCTTGGACTCGTGCATACTCATCATTTCCCGATAGATGGTTTTCTATTCTGAATGGGTGGATCTGAGTATGAATCTTGGGAAGAATGTGGACTAGATGGATATGGAGGACAATTTGGTTGAGAATTAGACTCGGGGGATTCGAAACCCCATGAACTCTGTGACGAGTTGAAATTATTATGGAAATTATAGTCATAAGATGGGGGGTGTGGGTTATATTCATTCGGATAAGACCATTCCGGCACACTAGATTGGTCAAAGTTAGGGTATGCCGGGTTGGTAATATCCGAATAATAGTTAGGGTGTAATATGGATTAAAATTGGAATTATTATTATGTGCCATATCACACCAACACAAAAACACACAAACAAATAAACAAACAAAAAAAATTCTAACCTAAGTTAGGGTAGACCTATGACCTAGACGACTCCTAACTGGTTAGACTGTCCACGGGAGGTAGGGTGTAGACTTTGACCACAAGTTAATCAGCCAGGTCGGGGCAAGAGTGGTGGGAGGTTTTCCGTCAAAGACGTTCCTTAATTAAATAACCACCACACTTCGGGCTTTCGGCCCTCAATCCCCTTCCTAGACACTGATTTGGCAGGAGTCAACTTCCAACACCGTTCCCCCTTAGGATAATCTCCTAATTGAGTCCGAGTGTCCCTAGGGCCAACGTCTACTAATTTTTAAGTTAGGCTTGGGTAGTGAGTGCTCGGGATATGATTTTTGGGCTAAGGAAGGGTGATGAAATCCTCACCTTATCTTGTTAATGGGTTATGCCCTTAAGATGAATTAGTGCAAGTGTACAAGATAAACAGATAAGTCACTCAAAGAAAATCAACCAAGAGATGAGTCCTATTCTACATGCAATGCGTACGTACCTTGCGTCTCCAGCACTCTTCAACAGTAAATAAAAATAATTGAAAAGACACGTGCCTAATATGCAAACGTCTAATCAAATTTTATTTTTAACAATCAATAATTTACTGTTGAATTATTAGCAATTTACAGGTATATCACAGAACAAATCAGAACAGAGCAGAAAGCAGAATTTTTAACTTGAAGCACCCTGCAAAAAATTGGATCAGTAATTCACCACTGTTGCCACGTTTCCGCGGCTCTGGCCGCGGATCCGCGGCAAAACAGTGGGTTCTGGTGCTCTGCCTTCGAGGGCAGAGGCACAGAATAGCAATATGTCCACTGCTGCTGCTATGTTTTCTGTTTCCTGTTCTCCAAACCTGCAAACAAAAAGAATAAAGAATTAGTTAAAAATTAAATTTCGTTTTAGAGATAAACTTACTGTCCCTCCCCGGCAACGGCGCCAATTTGTTGACTGATTTTCCTGCACACAAAATATTATATGTTAGTTTTAAGAATAGATGTGCAAGTCTCAGTTCTAATCCGCGGTAGCAGGGCTATGCGGGTCGTGATCCTCAGGGAGGGACTGCGATGGAAGCGTTAAGCAAGTTTCTCTAAAGTTTTTATTTTTATTTGTTAAGTTAGAAAGGAAGTGGTATTTACAATGGGTGGTAGAAAAGAATATGGAGATGAGTTGTATTTAATCTACAAAAAAAAAGAAAGAAAAAGAAAAGAAAAAACTTATCTCTTTAGTCTGCTTGCCGTTTGAACCGTTGCGATGATTTCCCTTTTCTTGGAAGGTGTACAAGCACGGCTTATGGGATCGTCCGCCTTCTTAATCTACTCTACGAAATGAATAACAAGCTACGAAGACCTGTTCATCGCCATTGGGCCGTCAAGGTCCTTCTTCGGCTAGGTATTCTCGAAGCAGTTGGATCTCATGGTGGGCAAGACATTAGAGAACAAATAGAAGAAAGTAGATACAAGATTAAAATAAGAATAAAGAAACTAGAATAATACAAGAATAAAATAAAACAAGCCTTGATTTGATATAAATAATGGTGGAAAAATAACAAGCAGATCCCTTCCTCCATGAATACATCATCTCCTCTCAGCTTTTACAAAAAGAAAATAAAAAATATACAGAGGTGGAAAGAAACCTAAAAACCCTAACTTTGCCCTTGGCTCTTCTCTGGACTGTGTACTCTCTGTGTTGCATCTGCAGGGATATTTATAGGTGTTGGAAGATGTAGAGTCCTAGTACAACTCTCCCAAAAAGATCTTATCTCCAGAAATTCAAATCTGTCCTGCAACTTCTTATCATGTTGATCGCCGAAATCAGCTTATCTACGGATTGAATTGGAAAGTTTGATCAACATAAGAGTTGTAGGTCTTCAAGTCTTCTTTCTGGAGAATCTTGAATCATCGGATTTGCATAACTGTAGCAAAAGTTATGATTTAAATACTAAAACGTGTACAGTCTGAATCCGAATTCTTTGAATTTTTATCTTTGCACTCTCTTTGGCTTTTATGCTCATCCTGCAAGAGTTTAGGGTTGGGTAGAATTCTATCCTTCCCTCATCTTTAATAATTGCAACTTTAGCCCTTGTATAATTGCACTTTGACAATCTGATATTTGCACTTTGACTCTTGGGCTTCAAATATGGGCTTTTGGGCTCTTTTAAGCTTTAATTCTTTCTTTTTATTATTTCGAGGCCTGCACACAATAAATCATAAAATATTAATAAATGTGTAGAATTATATAAATAAATATGAAAATGTGACGGTAAATATGATGATAAAAATGCACTTTTCACTACCAATCACTTGTAAATGCTAAAAAATGTTTAAACTTGCATATAGGCACGTGTCTATTTTGTTACGTTTTCTATTTACTGTTGAAGAGTGCTGAAGCTAAGGTACGTGTGCATAGCATATAGTTTAGGAAACATATTTTCAGTGATATTTATTGCTTAAAGTGTTGCTTTTTCTATTAGTTGTACACTTGCACGAATACGATTAAGGACACATCCTTAAACAAGATAAGGTGGGAAAGTCATTATCCTCCCTTAGCTCACAAACAATCTCCTTACTCACTAATCTAAATCTAACTTAAAACTAAGTAGACGTTGGCCTAGGGACATCTCGAACTCAATAGGAGACTGACCTAAGGGAGAAGTTGATTAGAATTTGACTCTTGTCAAATCGGTGTCAAAGGTTAGGGATTGGGAGGCGAAACTTCGAAGAACAATAGTTTGGTATAATTAGGCTCATTGCTTAGGCACGGAGACCTCCCACTGATCTTACCCCTACCTGGCCGATTAACTTATGGTCAGAGTCTGCAATATACCCCCATGGACAGTCTAACCAGTTAGGAGTCGTGTAGGTCTAAGGTCCACCCTAACTTAGGCTAGATTTTTTTTTGTTTGTTTATTTGTTTGCTGGTTTCTTATTTTTGTTTTTTTTTTGACATTTTTATGATATGGATTACAATTATAATTATTCCAATGCATATAGTGATTCATACTTCACACCAACCTCTTTTAACTTGGATATTACCAACCCAGCATATCATAACTTTAACCAACTAAGTATATCGGATTGGTCTTATCCGAGTTAATATAAGCCCTAATCCCATATTATGAACAAGACTGAAACAATCATCACCACTCTTCACAGAGTTAGTAGGGATACAACTCCCCCAGGTCATATGGTCAAAAACCTTTCCAACATCCACCTTCATATACTTCTTTTCAAATTCAACCTATAGAAGAAAAATCAGATTTAAAAAAGAGTTACGAAGCCTTCCTTGAGTCCACACATAAAACCAAAATCCTAAGGACTCACAAGCCCATCAAGATTTTCAAATCCAAGATCCTTACTCTATTTTTCAAGTCCCACCACAAGAAGAAGAACCTAGGGACCTAGATAGGAGTCTGAAAAGCCTAATTCAGTCCAAAAATTATTTTTCCCAATCTCTCAATAGGCTAGAAGCACAAATGAGTCGCTTGATCAACATAGTGAAAGAAGAATGAGAAAACTCTACTTAACATATGTTTGACCATTCCCAATTACCCTAACCTTATTGATAGGAATAAAGAAACATGGTGTCTTGGAGACTTTAACTAAGAGTCAAGTTTATCACACAAACTTGAACTTGACCAATTTTAAATCTTGGAAAAATTGGCAAGCTTTTCATTCAATGAGATTGAACTTGAATGTGAATGTGACCTCGATCCCCAGCCTTGTGATTCAGTTCCCATCTTCGAATCTATGCTGACTTTAGTATCCTTACCCAATTTGATCAATTTTTCGAGCCAACATTTATTCTCATAGATCTGAAAATTGAATCACCAATTTTGGATAGTCACATTCTATTGATGGAAAAGAATGTGAATTTCATTTTTTTAATTTGGACACAGCTATTGAACCGATACCAACTCTCGAACCTTTACTTAATTTTCTCGAGTTAGTAATGGTTCCCGAACCTATTACTATTGAGCCCAAATCATCTAATTCATCATATCACTATTTGATGGAAAATTTGAGAGCATGTAAGTCCTTTATTTGACTGTAAAGAAAGTTACAACAACAATCAAAATTTTCAATTACAAGAGAGAAGATATTCAAGCTCAAATCTTCTCTTTGTTTAATGCTGGATTCTTGATGTGGCGGTGGAAAGTGAATCTTATTTTCTGTTGACCAAGTGAGTGTCACAGTCTTTTGGGAATCTTCTCTTCGGATTATGGACGGAGTAGCACAACTCCTGTCCAATAAAATCTCAAAGAGACTTGAGGCAAGAACAAACTTGTACTCAGCAAGTTGTTAGAAGAGTTTAACTCTTTTGTATTTCTCAGCTGGAGATTCTAGTTATTTTAAGACTTGCGACCAAAATTCTTCCGATGACCAACTCTCGACGACCAACTCTCCACCCCTCTTCAATAGCAACTGAGCTATTTATAGAGGTTTCAGAGGTAAAACTGTCCCCTAAAAATACTCCATAATGGGGGTTCACTCCGTCATTACGTGGGTAGTAATTGACCCAGTAATGAGGACAGTTATAACAGAGACACAGGGTTCCTCTGTAGTTGAAACGCGCGCTTCGAGCGTTGCGTTTAGCCGTTGAGGTAACGCTTGAGCTTCGCATTTGGTTGAAATGTGCGCTTCAAGTTCTGCGTCAAGCTTTATATGAGACGCGGGCTTCGGGCCCTGCGTCTTGGTCATTGCGGTGAAGTAGAGACGTGAGTTTTGACCCTCGCGTCTTGGTACTGCAGTGATGCTGAGACGCGGCTTTTAAGCTCTTCGTCTTGGTACTGTAGTGATGCTGAGATGCGGCTTTCAAGCTCTGCGTTTTGATACTGTGCTAGTGACTATGATTAGCCTTGCGTATGGAGTTTGGACTCTACTTTCTGATGGCTTGTCCTCAGTAATTTTTGGACAGTTTACAGAACTCCCTCCAAAGTTTTTGATATTCCGCGGTTGACTGGAACGAATTTCGAAATAGTTTTGACTCTGGTTGAATTCATACTTCTCATGATTGGACTGACAATTATTTGAGATACTTTGAGTTTGATCCTGTCTGAAATATGGTCTTCATGAGTGTACTGTAAAACCCTTTGAAGCCGTCAGAAATGATCGTGGTGAGTGTCAAGATACGTAGTCCAGACCTCCTCGGTGCTCTGAGCTGATTGTTGGTGTACCGTTAAACCGGGGGTAAATAGTCATTTGCTTGTTCCAGTATATTGTTGAACTAATTGCAGAAGCGAAGACTGAATGCAAGTCTTGTAGATGCAGAGGTCATGTTGCTTTAGAGACGCAGTCCTCATTTGAAGTGGAGACGCGTCTCTTACTTTGCTGAAGAGACACAACCTTTGAAGGGACACGGTCTTTGAAGTGAAGATGCAGCTCTCACTCTGTTGAATAGACGCAGCTCTCACTTTGCTGAAGGGACGCAGCCTTTGGAGGGATGCGACTTTATTAAACGCGAGATTTGTGTTCTGGGCGCGTTACCACGTGTCTGGCAGAGTTGAGGGGACGTCTTTCCCTTAATGCGCGAAATTCGCGTCCGCTCAAGACGCGTGCCACGCGTCGGGTGAAGATTGGGCCTCGAGATATGCGCCGCGTATCTCTGTGGATCACTGTGTCTATAAAAAGACAACAGTCTTTTAAGGGTCATCATTAGACTCTTCTTCTTCTCCGCTGAGCCTTGTGTCGATAATTAAGAAAAGCTTAAAACTTTTTCCACTTTCCTTCATCTTTAACACTGATTTCACGGTTGAAATGGCACCAAAGATGAAACACGCTACCTCGTCCTCGAGCGCTGTTGCTCCAGAGGCTAAAATGGGCAGTCCTTCCATGCAGGAGGCTCCCATTTTAGGTAATAAAGCCATCTGAACTGGTTTTCACCATTAAAGGGCTTAAAAAGTTTTCTTAATTCTTAAGTCTCTTTTAAATGTGAACCGCCAACCCGAGGCTAATGCCTGTATTTGATTTTCAGACGCGGCTCTTGCATTGGTAGGCAAAATGTGGGTTTGACGACCTCCACGTCTTTGCTTCATTAGCTTGGGTCTGTGTCTATTCGTTGAGCCTTGTGTTTTGACCCCACACTCAGAATTTCTCTGAGTGAGGAAAGTTCAGACGCGAACTTCATATGATCCTCACGTCTTTAAGACCAGACGCGGGTTTCACTGAGCCTCGCTTCTGAGTCCAACACTTAGAAAAATTTTTAAGTTGTGGATTTTAAAACGCGGGCTTCATACGAGCCTCGCTTCTTTGAGATTAGATGCGGGTTTTCCTAATTTTCGCGTCTGGATTCATTCTCGCGTTTGAGTTTCAAACACTTAGCCATTTTCTTTTATATCTGACTAAGTGTTGTCTTCTTTGCAGTGCAATATTCTTCTAGCCCCTTGTCTAAGAAGTGCCACTTTGGGCACGTAGGGGGCGCTGATTTGAATTTGACCTTTATGCTCCAGAAGATTGCTCTCCTGTAACTACTGGTAAGTCAAAGGAGTGAAAGAATAGGATCAACAAGGCCAGCATGTTGATTCTTCGGAGATCTTTTCTGATGGCCAGTTTGAGTCAGATTCCCGCACTCTACTGAGGAAGCCCGCCTTCTTCTTTAGTGACATAATTGAAGAGGATGAGGCTGCTCTTTATGACGGGAACTATAAGTGGCTTCACAAAATTGGTGATAGAATGTTCTTCCTCCCGAACATGGAGAGGACATATCCCTTGGCCTATCTGTAACAGATATCTGTGCTTCAGATAATGGATTGGGACTTGGTCAAGCCATATTCTGGAGTCTCTTTGGGCAAGATAGGTGTCCATGAAGCTTACACCGTCGGACATGGGAGGGGTGTGCTGGGGTTGCACCCTGGCTTGTACAAGACTGAGTAGCCGAAGGGAGGGACCCCCCAGCTTGGAGCCATCTTCATCAAACAATTCCTTGAGGTGGGGGGTGACTTTCCTTTTGAATTTTGTGCCACCAGCTGGATTCATTCTACTGAAAACAACTAATGGTGTAGAATGGTAGGGTTTGTTCTGACAGAATTTGGTGACCTTCTGCTACAGGCTAGGCTGTACGAGGCTATCAGAGCTGTTCAATACGGCCTCTCGCAGAGCACCCAACACTTTTACGCTGCCCTGGAGCGTTACAATCCAGAGACTTGCACCTTCTTAACCCCCTGGGTGAAATGAGACTCGCCCTTCATGAGATGTATGAAGTCTCGGGGCTGGTGATTGGAGATGCCCCATATGAAGAGTACGTACTATTAACCGAGGAGTTGCATCTGTTGAAAAAGAGTGACCCTCTAGTGTACGAGACGTATTGGGAAGTGCTGTGCCACTTTCACATTTGCGGGCAATTAACAGGATGAAAGAACGGGGGAGTCAAGCAGATGTCATGGGTGACTTATCTGTTCCCTGGGGTGAACAAGGTTATCCTGATGTCCCGGCTGCTCCCAGCACTGATGAGGAGATTTTTGAAAGAATCGGTGCCTCCACCAGTTCTTACACCACTGAGTCCAATGAAGACGTTTTCAAACCAGACACGATCTTCTAGAGCTTCCATCATCAAGCCAGAATTCCAATATCTGATCGGGCTCTATTGGTGAGTTTTCTCATGTTATGGCTAAAGCGATGTGCAGTACCAACGCTGCCGCATGAGGTGATCGTCGCCAATATGGTGTACCCCGGTGGTCTTGCTTGCCTACAGGAAGTCTATCGCCCTCCTTCCAGCGGTGGTAGCCAGGATACAGAGCAGGCTGCGCACATTAGTAAAGATCTTCTGCCAAGTGGAAGCCATTGTGGACGCAGAGGGCCACCCCATTACGGATTCTAATGATCGTCCCTTGGTTAAGACTCCCAATCCCATGGTCGAGCTCCCATATACATACCTGATGGCCTGGTACGTCATGCACTGCCCTTCATTGATGACGACGGTGTATCCCTCTGAGGGCTTGATTAGTCTCTAAAATTGCAT
The DNA here is from genome assembly GCA_038442645.1 of Agave tequilana. NCBI lineage: Eukaryota > Viridiplantae > Streptophyta > Magnoliopsida > Asparagales > Asparagaceae > Agave > Agave tequilana. The sequence goes on along the minus strand of JAVJIF010000243.1, from coordinate 940,280 downwards.
ATTTCATACCACATCTTCACATTTATTTAATATTAAATTTTGCTAATAACACCTCTCTTGCATGTTTCTAGATCCATGGTGTGCAATGAAGAAGAAGACCCTAAATCACCATTTAATGGGTGATTAAAGGCCTAAAAGATAGTCATTGACCTAGGGGTTGATTCTGTTAAAAACAGGAGCCCAAAACCAGAAACCAGGAGCTCCAGCCGACAGGGGAACAACTGGGCAGCGCGCAGCAGGCGGCGCTACGCGCGCCGCCCAAGGACAGCCGCGGCGCGCGCCGCGTTTCGGGCCAGGGTTTGTCCCCTGGCCCCCCTCTTCCCTGGTGCCTATAAAACCCCCCTGGGTTTTTCAATTGGGAGATATACAGAGTTTAGGGTAGTTTTTCATTCCATGTTGTAGTTTAGTTTAGGGTAGGTTAGTTCTTCTTCTTCCTCTTTGTATTTTCCATTTATTTTAGATCTTGTATTAGGAGAAAGAGTGATACATGAGTGGAATGCAAGAGTGCTTGTAATAGAAGGTGACAAGCTATGAAAGGTGCTCTCTTTACCTCTCTTTGTTTTCTATCTAACTTCTTTTACATGTTTAGCTAGTTTTTCTCTCATGACAACTAACTACTAACCACCAACTATTCTAACTTCTTTGATGATAATCCACATAAATCTAATAGCCTCTACTTGGCCTTACTCTTGCAAGAGCCATTAATGGCTCATGATGATGGATCTAACACTCTAACTTTCTAATCACTAACAAGCTAACATTACTTTACTTCATGCTTGCTCTTATTGGGTTTTGATGATTTAAGTGTAGCTTGCACTTGTTTGTTGAGTTGAGTTGTGATGAGTTACATATGGGTCATGCTTTGAATCGCTCTTGAACCAAGGACTAGTGATGGCCAATGATACATGTGAGGCAACTATCACTAAGAAGTTAGTGTGTTGGTGGAGTCATTAGTAGTTAGCAGCCGTGAGTTTTCTTTCATTTTCACTTTGTTTTAGAAATCAATACAAAAATCACAAACATATTCTTTTCTATGTTTCCCACTTCTTTGTTTCCATCGTACACTTCTCTTTTCATTCTTTCTTTTCTTTTAATTCTTTAAACTTTGAAGAACTTTTTAACAAACACGTGAATCAACCGGTAAAACTTCTATCGCCTCCCGTCCTCGTGGATTCGACTCGTTTTAGCCTCTATGCTATAACGGAAGTATCGAGTAAGCCAAAGCACACACACTTTAAATCTTGAATTCAAAACATACACTTTTTGTGCGCGATTTTCCCTCGATCAAATTTTGGCGCCGTTGCCGGGGATGGGAACGATATGATTTCACATTGTTGTTAACCTTTCTTCTTTGTTTTTTGGTGTGCAGGTTAAAGTTTTAGCATAGCAGAAGTCCACACTTGCTCAAGTGTGGTTGGGTAAATTTTTGTAAATTTTTATATTGTGCTGCTAATTTTTGTTTATATTACCTGTGCACTGTAAATAATTTTAAGAACTAAAATACGAAAATTGGATGCTTTAAAATGATCTAGACATTTGCATCTAGGCACGTGTCAATTTCAATTCCAATATACTGCATTTTGTTCTTATGTTATTGTGATCTTGCAGAGGTGTACATATTGCATAGCATATAGTTAGGACAAACACTTTAGTGATTTACTCGCTTTTTTGTGTTCATCTTATCTATATTGCACACTTGCACAAATTTAACTTAAGGGTAAAACCCAAAACAACATAAGGTGGGAAAGTCATTACCCTCCCTTAGCCCAAAAATCACCTCCCCACTCACACAACCCAAGCCTAATAAAAATTGCTAGACGTTGGCCCCTATGGACATCTCGGACTCATTTAGGAGATTGACCTAAGGGGAAGTTGTTAGATGTTGACTCTTGTCAAATCGGTGTCTAAGGTTGGGGATTGAGAGGCGAAACCTCGAAGAACAGTAGTTTGGCATAATTAGGCCCGTTGCTTCTGCACGGATACCTCCCACTGATCTTGCCCCTACCTGGCCGATTAACTCGTGGTCAGCTTCCGACAATAGACCCCCGTGAACAGTCTAACCAGTTAGGAGTCGTCTAGGTCTAAGTCAACCCTAACATAGGCTTGTTTTCTTTTTCTTTTTTTGTTTGTTTATTTGTTTGTTTTTCTTTTTTTTTTGGTAAATTGTGAAATGGATTTTAACAACAATAATTCTTTCAATCATGATATAAATCCATATTTCACTCCGACCTCATTTGACTCGGATAACTCCAACCCGGTTATGTACAACATGAACTAACCATATATGCCGAGTTGGGATTATCCGACTCAATATGACCCATATCTCCAATCCTATAACCAAGATTTTTAAAATAATTTCAACTCTTCACAGAGTTCATGGGGATTCACCTACCCCGAGTCAAATTTTCAACTATCTTGTTGATCGATCGCTAATATTGCATATTTATTATCATATTCTCATACTTATTATTAAATAAACTCTGCTTGTTCCTAATTATTGTTTAATTTATTTATAGGCCCATTGCTAAAGGAGAGTGAAGAGAAACGAGCCCAAAAAGCCCACCAAATTCTGATTTAATTCAGAATAAATTCGAAATCAGGGAATCAAGACAAATCTTGGCATATCAGAGAGGTTGAAAACTGTTGAAATGAATCCTCCCAAATCAAGCAGTTGAAGCCAACAAATCAAAGATCGTTTCGTCAAAATCAGAAGCTGCAACGAGAAATCCAGAACCAGATAAAGCTGAATCTCAAAACCTGGAGCTGTATCCCCCCTGCTGTGGCCACCTGGCCACATCCAGGCCGTGGATCCGCGGCTCTTTAGTCGAGATAAGGGGAGCGTTTGCTCCCCTTATCTTCTCACACCTCCCCCCTCTGGATTTTTGCCTATAAAAGGCAGGATTTTCACTGAAAATGGGGACAACCATGCAGAGATAGGATTTAATCCAGTTTTTTATTCTTTGTAGTGAAGATTTTTATTTTTCTTTTCATGTAATTTTTAGTTTTAATTTATGTAAATCAGAGGAGATCAGAGTTTCATAGGAGAACGAGAACGAAACTTGTGCTGAGAGTGACACCGGTGTAAGATTTTCTTCTTTTCTTTTATTGTTATAAAATCAAATCTGTAGTTCCCTTTTTTATGTACTTTATTTTTGTGTTCTTCTTCTTCTTCTCTACTTTTCTTCTTTTGGTACAAATGTTATCCAAGTGAGTCTCAAAGCATCGAAAGAGCCTTGCCTTTGCGAGTGCCACCGATAGCCCATGACGATGGATTTTGAGTTTCATTCTGTATCACTTCATACTTGCAACGTCTTGATGATATAATGTGGAGGAAACGGGAATCAACTCTTATGGGCTATACGTTGATCGCCTCGCTTCAAGGTAACATCATTGCAAAAGATTCAAGGTAGGTATTTGGCCAAAAGAAGTAAGTAATTTTTAGTTTCTTTTCTTTTCTTTTATTCTTTAGTTTAGAACACCAACAACACCCACTTCTTTCCATTTTCAATTTCTTTGTAAATAATCATTTTCCATTTTTCTCCACCTTCTCATTCTACCACTTTCTTCCTCACTTAACTTTAACCTATTTTTTCTCTTTTTCTTTTAAAGATTTAAAGAAGAACTTTAACCAAACTTTGTATCTTAAAAGAAGACTTACTAAAAAGCTTCCATCGCTAGTCCCTCCTTGTGGATCACGACCCGCATAGCCACTTGCTATTGCGGTAGAATTGAGCACTTGTACTCTTTATTTTAAAGTTCTAAAATACTGTATTTTGTGTGCAGGTTCTAACCTCAATCACTTGTCTACAATTTTCACAATATTCATTCCCCAATTTTGATTTATATACTCCTTTTCCTGAACCACCAATTGAAGAAAAATCATCATTGGAAAGGAGTATGAAAGAGTCCCTACAACAAGTTTAAAATTTGCTAAATTCACAATCCTTCCCATATCAAACTCCACATACCCCTTTTCTAGTGCCTCCAATTGAGGAAGAATTTGAGCTAGAAAAGCGTTTGGAAGTCTTTTGTGAAAGAATGCAAAACATGTTGGACTCATCCTCTCAACCAAATTTTCAAGAGTCCTACTCATCTTTTCCAGTCTCACCAATTCAAAATGAACACCATAATACTGGACTTGAGTATGGAGCCCTGGCGTGAGTCCAATCTGATGGACTCACAATTTCACCATAATTTCCAAAATCAACTTCCATACTCATTTTTTCAAGAACCAATTACAAAGAGTATGGAAGACATGATTTCGAATCCAATTCTGTTACAAGGCCTATTAGTAGATTAGACGCACTTATGAGCGAACTGATCAATGAGAGCGAGGACAGCCTTTCTTGTCAACCTTTGACCGATCCTTATATCCCTAACTCTACTGATTGGACCCATGAATCATGTCATTTTGAAAATCTATCTTCAATTTCAGAACATACATTTGAACTTGACCACGCTCCAAGTTATGAAAATCACCTGGACATTCTGGCAAGTTATCCCTTTCCTAAAATTAAAACCGAACCTGACTGTGATCCTGAACCTCATGTTAGTAATTTCATTTTGTTTTTTGATTCAATAATGGCTCCGGTATCTTTACCAGATTTTTGCTCTATTCTGGAGTCAACATTGAATCCTGTACCAGTACACCGTGAAATGGAATCACCAATCTCTCATGATCACACTTCATTCATGGGAAAAGTGTGTGAACATCAATTCTTTAGTTTGGACTCTATTTTTGAACCAATTTCGACTCTCATTGTTGACTCTCGACTTGATTTGAGTCAACTTTCCGAGTCAGTATCGGTTTTTATTTCTGATCCCTTTGAGTCCAAATCCATCATTTTTAAAAATCACACTTCATTGTTGGACAAGAATGTTGACAAAAATGACTCAATAATTATTTTTAAAATTTAAAATTAGATGGGGATAAGTTTTTAAATAAGACCATTCAGTCCATCATTCTTTTACTGGGTCATATTAGAGAGGTCATTGGTGGGTTCCTGTAAGATTCACGCTATTTTGATTGGGTCCCAATGTTTGACCCAATCAGACCACCATCGGAGCCACCCCCTTGAGGTAATCTTCCTTCCCTCTCCATTTGTTTAATGTATTTACACATTCACGATGCATTGAGGACCATGCATGAGATAAGTGTGGGGGAGGGTTTACTAACGTAGTTAGTTTTATATTTTCTTTCTTTTACACTTCATTTTAATTTAAATTTTTTTATTTATAAAAACTCTTTTCTTTTCTTTTTACAAAACTTTTTGAAACAAGATAAATAGTTTTGATTTATTTTTAAGAAAATTAAGATTATTTTAGGAATTAGGAAGACCTAAAATTATGAAATTTTTAAACGAAGTCAAAATAATAGATCTTGTTTAAATTTTAGGATAAGAAAGTAAGATTGAAAAGATAATTTGATCATGAATTTTTTGCCTTAGATTTATGCACTTCATACTTACACAATTTTGGGATTGAAACAAAGACTAAAAATGCCATAAAAATATATATTAAAAAAATTATGATAAATAAAATCACTTATTGAAGTTGGGTAATTATGCCTCAGGAAGCATGATTATTCATACCTAAAATGGTGGACAAAAATAAAATAATCCCCTTTAGTTTTGTGGCCTTGTTTACTCGAGTCTTTAAGTCCGAGGGATGTTTTCTCATCTGGTGCCCTAAGGCCATCTGGTTTGGGAGTCACCGGCTAAAGGCTCACTATCTGGGTAAATAAGAAAGCCTAAGAAAACTAAGGAAAGAAAAAATAAATATAATATATATATAATAATATAAATAAATGGCATGAAAGTTAGAGTCGATATCCCAAAAACCTTCACTGTTCACAAAGTGCATATTTTTCTAAGAGTTTTATGAAAGATCAAAGAGTCAATTTAATTTTAAATTCTTACATTTAATTTATAACAAGATTTTGCATTTCGACTTAGTTTAAGAAAGAATAATTTCTGGTTAACCTCTGACCTTGGATCACTTACATTTTTGCAAAAATACTTCAACACTTTTCTCTATTTCAAAAATGCGTTTTCAAAATACTAACATTTGATTTCTTTCTTTATGGATTTTGTGGGTGTAATCCGCTGAAAACCCTTAGGAGACAAAACTCTTCCTCTAGGAGAAACATAGAGGTTTAATGGCTTGTTGCACATGCTCAGTGCAATCGCGTCACCTGCGAAAGTGGTGTAATAATTTTCTTAGTTTTTTGTTTTGCTCGGGACGAGCAAAAGATAAGTGTGGGAGTGTGATTAGTCTCTAAAATTGCATATTTCATACCACATCTTCACATTTATTTAATATTAAATTTTGCTAATAACACATCTCTTGCATGTTTCTGGGTCCATGGTGTGCAATGAAGAAGAAGACCCTAAATCACCATCTAATGGGTGATTAAAGGCCTAAAAGATAGCCATTGACCTAGGAGGTTGATTCTGTTAAAAACAGGAGCCCAAAACCAGAAACCAGGAGCTCCAGCTGACAGGGGAACAACTGGGCAGCGCGCAGCAAGCGGCGCTGCGCGCGCCTCGTTTCGGGCCAGGGTTTGTCCCCTGGCCTCCCTCTTCCCTGGTGCCTATAAAAACCCCCCTGGGTTCTTCAATTGGGAGATATACAGAGTTTAGGGTATTTTTTCATTCCATGTTGTAGTTTAGGTTAGGTTAGGTTAGTTCTTCTTCTTTCTCTTTGTATTTTCCATTTATTTTAGATCTTGTATTAGGAGAAAAGTGATACATGAGTGGAATGCAAGAGTGCTTGTAATAGAAGGTGACAAGCTATGAAAGGTGCTCTCTTTACCTCTCTTTGTTTTCTATCTAACTTCTTTTACATGTTTAGCTAGTTTTTCTCTCATGGCAACTAACTACTAACCACCAACTATTCTAACTTCTTTGATGATAATCCACATGAATCTAATAGCCTCTACTTGGCCTTGCTCTTGCAAGAGCCATTGATGGCTCATGATGATGGATCTAACACTCTAACTTCCTAATCACTAACAAGCTAACATTACTTTACTTCATGCTTGCTCTTATTGGTTTTGATGATTTAAGTGTAGCTTGCACTTATTTGTTGAGTTGGGTTGTGATGAGTTACATATGGGTCATGCTTTGAATCGCTCTTGAACCAAGGACTAGTGATGGCCAATGATACATGTGAGGCAACTATCACTAAGAAGTTAGCATGTTGGTGGAGTCATTAGTAGTTAGCAGCCGTGAGTTTTCTTTCTTTTTTACTTTGTTTTAGAAATCAATACAAAAATCACAAACATATTCTTTTCTATGTTTCCCACTTCTTTGTTTCCATCGTACACTTCTCTTTTCATTCTTTCTTTTCTTTTGATTCTTTAAACTTTGAAGAACTTTTTAACAAACACGTGAATCAACCGGTAAAGCTTCTATCGCCTCCCGTCCTTGTGGATTCGACTCGTTTTAGCCTCTATGCTATAACGGAAGTATCGAGGAAGCCAAAGCACACACACTTTAAATCTTGAATTCAAAACATACACTTTTTGTGTGCGATTTTTCCTCGATCAGGGCTTCACACCTTACGTGCAGCGATTGGAGAATTCGAGCTGGCTGCAATATTATATGTTCTATATTCAGAAGACGATTCTGAACGGGAACAACTATCATTTAGACAGGTGCTTCCCCGAGATTCATGATGCGTCTTACGAGGATAAATTTGCAGATTCTGTTACCTCGGATAACTTCACTCAGTCATCCTCTGGCGTCTTTTGGTGGCTGATCAACATCCGACCCAGGTATTTGGTGTTTTGGCTAGGGAATTCCTGCACGTTGGAGCCTTATATGCCTTGGCGGTTTGCCTGACAATTTGGTTATGACCAGCTATACTTTGGTAACTCAAATCCAAGCCTTTGCTTTAGTGGGAATCTATTTGAAGGAGCCCGGGCCTGGTATTACAGCGTAGCGGGGGGGAGGACCGGAGCTATCTTTACCCTTTCTCACAAGACTCCCAACTTTTATGCCAGTTTTGGCTTTTGCTCATGGTACTTTATGGTGAATCAGGTGCCCAGGTTTGGAATAAATACTTCATGTATCAGGGGCATCAAATCCACATACAAAATCAAGTTGGGGTCCAAGGGTTGCCAGATGCGGGGGATGAATGAGTACCAGGAAGAAGAGAAGGAGGAGGGGGCGAGGCTAGAAGGGAGGTCAGCCGAACATGGACAACAACTGTAGAGCCGGACCTCGAATAATAACAACTAAGGAGCAACCCACCAAAAGGAGTCGACAAGCTGTGGCCAAATATCCTCATGGCTCTACTTCCCAGGGTGAGCCCAACCCGAAGAATGCCAGGAGAAGATATGAGGCTGAAGCTTTGACCTAGATGCCCGAAGTAGTCCCTCCTGGTGCTTAGGAGCAGGAGGAGCAAGTCCCCACTCTTTGGTCCCGAGGTCTGTGTAGTAGGGGCCCCGCGATCCTAGCGGAGGGAGAGCCTGTGGGTGAACCCGTCATGGCTGAAGAGGTTGAGCGACCTAAAGTTGACTTGGTGGAGAGGGATGATGTTTGTAGGCTGTCCAAAAGTTACTAGAGGACAAGCCATTGAAAAGCAAAGTTTCAAGCTCTAGACGCGAGGGACTATCACCTGCGTCTCAGCGTCAAGGCGCGTTGGCACTATCACCTGCGTCTCAGAATCAAGGCGCGTTGGCCCGCGTCTCAGCATCAAGGCGCGTTGGCCCGCGTCTCAGCATCAAGGCGCGTTGGCTCAACACCCGCGTCTCAGCGTCAAGGCGCGTTGGCACTATCACCTGCGTCTCAGCATCAAGGCGCGTTGGCCCGCGTCTCAGCATCAAGACGCGTTGGCTCGACGCCCGCGCCTCAGTTGTAACCACCCGGATTACGGGGCCAGTCACCACACAAGTAGCGGGAAGTGGCCCCTCATCGTGGAGCACTTTTAGGGGGCACGATCACCCCCTAAACCTCTATAAATAGCCCCGTCGCTATGGAGGGAGGGAGAAGACTTTTTTTTTGGGGCGATCAGCATCAAGGAGTCAGACTTTTGGCAATCGGCAACAAGAGGGCGACACAGAGAGAAAAGAAGCAGATCAACTCTTCAGCAAGTTCGCTGCGTACGAGCTAGCTTTCGCCTACCTTCTCTTGAGAGTTTTGGTAGACAGAGCTGAGTTACTCTTTCTACCGCCGAAGAGGAGATCCCAGAAGGACGGTCATCTGGTCAACGGAGAACAAGATTCACTCTCCACCGCCACACGAAGAACCCAGCATTAAACAAAGGGGAATTCAAGATTCAATATTCTCCCTCCCTTGTAACCGGAAGGAACAGTTTTTGTTGTAATCCTTTTCATTTGATTCAAGGAAAACTTTTACCGCAAATTCTCGTCTCTCTCCTTTCCCGGGTCATACAAGAGATGGCGACTCCGCTTGGGACCACTTTCGTCACTGACGAACAGATCGTGGCGCAGGATGACGTCCTCCGTAAGGGGAAGATGGTCGAATCACTCGTCGTCGAGTTCGACCAGGCGAAATATGAAGAGTTTCTCTCTTCTGGCTCCAAGAGCCCAAAGACCACGTCTGTCGCAGGGTCTCGGCGGGGAATGGCCCCGAAGCCCGACCTGAAGCTCTCTTGGGCGCCGCTGCTGCTGCCCACTGTGCCCAGCAAAGTTCACGCGTCAACGCCTCTCAGAAGGCCCGCGTGATCCCAAGCACAGTTGCTGTTACGACCAACTCCGGCGCACAGAAAACCCGCGTCAACGTCTCTCAGGAGACCCGCGTGGTTAAACTCCCTGATGTTCAACATCAGGACGTTGTTGGTTTCTCTGCACCTCCTCGACGCAACCGGAATGCTGAGCGTCGACAGAGGAGACGTGCGCGTCAACTGCAAGTTGGAACCGTTGGTTGTCCAACTGAGGCTAGACGCGACGTACAATCTCGCGCCTTACCCGCGCCACGTCCAGTACGTGAAATCCGCATTTGGCGTCCCAAACGCGAGATTCCTCAAGTTGAGTCTTCTGAAGACCAACTCATCAAACGCCAAGGCGAAGCTTCTGCGTCTCGTCAAACGCAAGAAGCACGCACCCACAGGCGTAGGACCCAGCAGTCCATTCTCTCTCAAGTGTCTCTGCCCAGACGCACCAGGCAGCAACACGAGATTCGCGTTTCATCTCAGCAGAGACGCCAGACGCGCGTTACATAGCCGCGTCGTGAGAACCGCGTCCCCGATGCCCGCGTCCAGGCTGTACAGCACATGGATGCCTCCCGTCTTCGACGTTGCGAGGCTAATCCTTTCAATCCCCCTACCATGGATTTGAGGGATTACTTGACAAAGAAAAGAAGTGCCAATCAGGTCACTTCGGCATGCTGCTGCCAACGGCTTATCTCCATACTCTCTGGATGCCATTGCGAATCAGGCGTGAACCAGCAGTCTTTGATCAGACAGCTGACCCTGATTCCCCCGTCAGCTAAAAGAAGACGCTCCCACAGAAGGAGAACCTTCTCTGACGTTGAGTACCCGGAGCTCACTACGAATATGACAAGCAGGAGCAAAGGAAAACAACCAGCAGTCAGCTCAGATGAGTCTGACTCTGAACCGGAAGGGGTGTACCGACATACTCGCACCCGGACGGGGGCCATTCCCCCAGTTAACTATAATGCCTTAGCCCACGGCGTTGAAGTGAACGATTCCCACTCCGCCGTAGCTGAATCACGGGCTTCAAACTCTTCCGTCGAGAGGGAGGCTGTCGCCTACATGGTAGGCACTCCTGAGGAGACGGCTAGACGTTTTCGAACAGCAAGCCCAGGTCCAAAAGGCACAAATGGACATAATTATGTCTCAGCAGAAATCTATTGACTCCCTCAAGCAGATGCTTGAGCAGTTGCTCGAAGAAAGGGAGAAATCTCCTCCTAGAAGGCCAAAGGGTAAAGGGAGAAAGGGAGGAAACTCATCTTCCGAACCTTCTGAAGAGAGACAGCAATCTACTTCGGATTCGTCCAAACCCTCGTCGCAAATAAAAAGCGACCAAGACCAGGAGAAGACTCATGCTAAGAGGATGAGTCAATTGGAACGACGCCTCGAGGCCCTTGCCAATCGCAAAGACCTCCAAGAAGTAGGAGTGGTCCGGCCCTATCCGGCTGAGTGGGACTTAGTTCCATACCCTCCTAAGTTCAAGGCTCCAACCCTCCAAGCATTCGACGGGAAGGGGTCACCCAACCAGCACATCTACTACTTCAAATCCCAAACCGGGAATGTAGTAGACAATGATGCTATTCTGGCGCGTCTGTTCATTGGCACCCTGAAAGGGTTGGCCTTTGAATGGTTTATGAAGCTCCCAGAAGGTTCTATCAAGAACTGGGGCGATCTGGAGAAGCTGTTCTTAACACGCTTCTTCGAAGATGACTCCGAAGTTACGATGCCCACCCTTTTGGCTACCAAACAGCGGAAAGGGGAGTCCGTCAAATCTTTCGTGGAAAGATTTCGGAACATGGCACTCTGGTGTCCAAGCGGTATGACCCAGGCCACCCTGGTGGAAACATGCCGCCACAATCTCCAAACCTCACTCCTTGCTCAAATAGGAGTTGCTGAAAGCCGCACCTGGAAGCAATTGGTCCAACAAGGTGAACAGGCTGAGGAGATTGTCGCCCGCGTCAGAGCGGAGGAAGGTAAGCCTAGGCCGGAAAGGTCGACCAGGCGTGCGCCAGACACATCCCTCCAAACAAAGCGGAAAGATAATTTGGCAACGGATACCAAATCTCCCGCCAAACCTCAATCAGGCCGGGCGAGTGGCTCTTCAAGTCAGCCTCGCGCCAACAAACAATATTCCTTCAAGGAGGAACATGTCGATTCACTCTTTAAACTACTCAACAAGAGCAACCGACTGAAGCTCCCTGAAGCTAGGCGCCCCGAGGAAGTCGGCAAGACCGACAATCCCAACTACTGTCTATACCACAGAATGTTGGGACACCCTACCAAAAGCTGCTACGTCTTCAAGGATGTCCTTCAAGCTCTGATTGACGCGGAAGTGTTAAAGCTCCGACCAGAGCAGAAGAAGGTGACGGCCAATGTGACGTCAGCTCTCCAGTTCGGAAGACAACCCCCAACGCCTGCGGGGGTGGTCCCTATTCCAAGAGGAGAACTGCGAATAGTCAACACAGACCCTCACCAGCAGCGAGAGAAAGGCTTGGTACCCGTCCCTACACCTCAAGGGGAAATCATGTGGGTCCACCCTGACCTTGTCGATACACGGCAATGGACTACTGTGACCAATAGGAAATCCAAAGGCAAGGCAAAAGCCTCATCTTGTACGTGGTATGCGCCTCTTCCCGAGAAGCGGAGACTGATATCCCTTCACTGACCGACTCAGAGGAGGAAACGATAGTCTTGGCCGCAGAGCCCAACCAACCAACGACGGGAACCCGTTCAGGACAGGCGTACTTGAAACAGTACGGCAAGACGGCAGTAGCCCCTCCACAACCAACTGCGGAGCCAGTCATGCCCTCCACAAAGCCACCTGTGGAGAAGCAGAAGGAGACTCGATTTTCTCGAGCCCTTCAAAAGGGCATCGTGGAAGGATCCACGGCACCTTACCGCTTTGATGTCCTGGCTCAGTTGGCCAACATTCCGGCACGCATTACCTTGTATGAACTTCTTAGACTATCAAAGTCTACCAGAGAAGCTCTGCAAGAAGCTCTGGCAAATGCTGAGGTCTTTATGACCCAGGTGCCGAAGGAGGAAGATGTAGAGGATTGCCTCCATACCTTCCCAAATGCTCCCTGCATCACCTTCACGGCAGATGATATGCAGGTTAAGGGGAAGCATGATCGACCCCTGTACTTCACAGGGTATATTGGATCGTCTGAGGTAAACCGCATCCAGGTAGATCCAGGGTCCGCATTGAGCATCATGCCTCGCCGAGTCATGCAACATCTCGGCATTCCTACCCATCGTTTGAGCCCTACCCAGACGACTATCTATGGGTTCAATGCCAACCAGACCCGTCCGATGGGGAAAATCAAGCTCAGGTGTCAGATTGGAAGCCTCAGGTCGGAAGTGACATGCTACATCATCGACGCCGACACTTCCTACAATCTATTGCTGGGACGACCGTGGATTCACCGCAATTCCATCGTTCCATCCACTCTCCACCAGGTCATGAAATACATTGACGGGAGTGGAAAAATTCAAATGTTGATAGCCAAGAGGTATCCGTTTAAAGGGGTCGAAAATTATTTCACGGACTCCCTCCTATATCAGGATCCTGAGGAGTCAAATGAAACCCAGCAACCAGAGGAGCCAGACTCTGGTAATAAGGCTGATATTGAGCCGAGAAAGAAGAATGCCTGTGGGAGTTAGAACCACTTGTAACAGGCACTAATAAGCCCAATGTCGATAATACCACCGATGATGTAGGCGGTTGGTATATTAATGAAGATTTAGATTTTGCGTATTTTTCTGTGTGCGCTTCTGATTCAATACCGTCAGATACTAGCACTGATATAGATGACGATCCCTGGTCGGCAGTAGATGCTTTGACATCGTTGCATGTACCAGTGAAGTCGTCCTTCGAGACATACCGAGACAATGGTAATGCGCAAGAATCTATATTCATGGTTCCAGCCAGACGAAAAAGCCAAAAACCAATTCTTTTTGGGAGAATCTCGTCTGAGCCAATGCCCCGCGAAGACTCGAAAGTGAGGAGGAATCCCCTCAGCTCAGTCATTATGAACCAAAAGCGCTCAAAATGATGAAATGCATGGGGTACGATCTAACCAACAGACCCGGGTTGAACTTCGGCAAAGGAAGGAGAACGCTACTTCGATCCTTTGTGCCGAAAGGGAAGACCCCCGATTATTATCATCGGACGCGCCGGGGGTTAGGCTACGTATCAACTCCGTTCCCATCAGCCTCCGATTCTCAAGAATCGTCGAGCAACGATTACTCTTCAGACACATCATCTTGGGAGTCAGATGTCAGTGTCGGCAACATCTTCAGAGAACTTGCAGTGAACATGATTTCAACAAGCCACCTGGAAGACGGAGATGAAGGAATGATCCAATCTGATACAGATCCTTGGATCAAACATTTAAATGCTCTTTTGGATATCCGCTTTGAACAGCGCGAGCCACCCACAGAAGACAAGGTTGTTCAGATCAACCTAGGAATGAGGCCAATCCTAAGCCCATCTTCATAAGTGACGGCCTGTCACCTTCAGAGAAGAAGGGTCTAATATCTCTTGTACAAGAGTATATGGACGTCTTCGCCTGGAATTATGAGGACATGCCAGGACTTGATCCGCAAGTGGCCATGCACCGCCTCAACATCAATCCGGACGTAATGCCTGTCAAACAACAGCAGCGACGGTTTCGCCCAGAAATAATGGAGGCAATTCAATCAGAAGTCAGAAAACTTATTGATTCTGGCTTCATCAGGGAAGAACAGCATCCCGACTGGTTAGCCAACATCGTCCCCGTCTCCAAAAGAACGGGAAAATCGGATCTGCATCGACTTCCGTGATCTAAACGAAGCCTGCCCCAAGGACGAATTCCCATTGCCGATCACAGATGTCATGATTGACAATACTTGTGGATTCGAACGAATGTCCTTCATGGACGGATTCTCAGGATACAATCAAATCAAAATGTATCCTGACGACGAAAAGCACACCTCCTTCAGGACACCCCTAGGAGTATATTGCTACACCGTCATGCCCTTCGGACTGAAAAATGCAGGGGTAACCTACCAAAGGGCCATGAATGCCATTTTCCATCAGCAAATGCGCAAAACGGTGGAATGTTATGTCGATGACATTGCGGTGAAAAGTCGCATTAAAGGAGATCACATAGCTGATCTGAAGGTGGTCTTCGACATCATGCGGGCTCATCAATTGAAGATGAACCCCACCAAGTCCTTCCTGGGGGTAGCCAGTGGCAAATTCTTAGGATTTGTTGTGACTTCCACAGGAATCCATTTGGACCCGGAAAAGATCCGCGCTATCCAGGAGATGCAACCCCGAAAAGCCTCAAGGAGCTCAGGGGATTACAAGGACGATTGGCGTACATCCGCAGGTTCATCTCAAACCTTTCCGGAAGATGCCAACCCTTCGCTAAGCTGATGAAGAAGGGTGTCTCATTCATTTGGGATGACGCTTGCCAACAAGCGTTCGAGGAAATCAAGCAATACCTCACCCAACCACCAGTCCTTGCAGCTCCAGTATCCGGAAAGCTGTTTCTGGTGTACGTCCGAGCAATGGATCATTCTTTGGGAGCTCTACTAGCTCAGAATGACGATCAGGGACGTGAGCAAGCAATCTACTATCTAAGTAGAACAATGATCGGAGCCGAATATCGGTATAACCCGATCAAGAAGGAATGTTTGGCACTGGTGTTCGCTATCCAGAAAATGCGACACTATCTGGTAGGCCAAACTATAAATGTCATATCAAAAGTCAACCCTCTGAGGTTACTTATGACTAAACCTTCATCGCTAAATGGCCGGCTGGCAAAATGGGCCATATTGCTATCACAATATGAGATGCATTTTCTGCCACAAAAGGCTATTAAAGGACAAGCGGTGGCGGACTTCTTAGCTGAACACCCAGATCCGAGGGCAGTCAAACTCTACGAGGATCTCCCAGATGAAGTTGCTGAAGTCTGCCTGACTCAGACATCGTTCGAAAGTCAAGTATGGCAACTTTTCTTCGACGGTGCATCAAGAACAAACTCGAAGGGACACATAGTAGCGGGGGTAGGAGTGGTACTCGTCTCCCCACAAAATTATGTGATTCCCCGAGCTGTCTCACTGACCAAGCCTTGTTCCAATAATGTGGCGGAATACAACGCTCTTTTGATTGGGATGCAATTCGCCGATGAGATTGGCGTTAAAAATCTCGAGGCATACGGCGACTCCAAGCTCATCGTCAGCCAAGTTCGTGGGGAGTACGAAGTCAGACATGAAGACTTGGTACCCTATACAATGCAACTATCCGCATGGCCGAGGGATTTACAAGCTTCTACATCGACCATGTACCGCGCAGGCAAAATGCGAACGCAGATGCACTCGCATCCCTGGCCGCCTCCTTAGCTCTTCCAGCTGGAGCAATGGAGAAGATATTCGTCTACAGCCACGACCTGTATTGCCCGAGAAATGCTCTCGAGGATTATCAGGAGTCAACGGGAGGTCGTCACCGCGAAGAAGCACTTGAAGCGTCAACCGGTCCAGAACCTAGAGACTGGCGGTTCCCCTACATTGATTTCGTCTTGTATGGCATCCTGCCTGAGGACGCCAAAGAAGCGGCTGCCATTCGAAGGAAAGCCCCCAAATTCTATTATAATGCGATTACGCGAACATTGTATCGTCGATCGCATGACGGGATCTTACTCCGGTGCCTCTCACCAAACGAAGCACAAGAAGTATTGAAAGAGGCCCATGACGGTATGTGTGGAGCCCATCAACCTGGCCCAAAACTGGCACATCGACTCCAAAGATTGGGTTACTATTGGCCTAAGATGATTGCCGATGCCGTCACTTATGCCAAGAAATGTCACGCCTGCCAAGTGCATGGCGATTTCATCCATCAAGCGCCAGGCTACCTCCACTCTACGGCTTCTACCTGGCCATTTGAAATGTGGGGCAAGGACGTGGTTAGCCCTATCAGCCCACCATCATCAAAAGGACATCGGTTTATTTTGGCAATAACCGATTACTTCTCCAAATGGGCTGAAGCCATTCCTTTGAAGGAGGTCAAGTCGTCGAACGTAATCAAGTTCGTGAAACATCACGTTATTTACCGTTTCGGTGTACCTCGACGAATTGTTCATGACAATGGACCCCAGTTCATTAGCCAGGCTTTCCAGAGATTCTGTGCCAAGTTCAGAATCCAGAGTGTGTCCTCAACGGCATACTATCCTGCCGCTAATGGCCTCGCAGAAGCTTTCAACAAGACTATTGGCAAGCTTCTCAAAAAGTTCGTCTCGAAAAGTCAACGAGACTGGGACGACAAGTTGGGTGAATGCTTATGGCTTACCGCACAACTGTGCGAACCCCAACTAAAGCCACGCCGTTTTCTTTGGTATACGGCTGTGAGGCCGTGCTCCCATTGGAAATTCAAATTCCATCTCTACGTGTCGCCTTGACAGCGGAGATGACAACAGAGGAGAAGCATCGACAGCGACTCCAAGAATTGGAGGCCTTAGACGACAAGCGTCTGCAAGCCCAACAGCAAATCGAGCTCTACCAAGCTCGAATCACCAGAGCTTTCAACAAGAAAGTTAAAGTATGAACTTTCAAGAAAGGCGATCTTGTCTTAGCCATCAGAAGACCCATGGTGATGACGCACAAGACAAAAGGAAAATTCCAACCCAAATGGGAAGGACCATTTGTAGTAGAGTCAGTCTACTCAAATGGATCATATCGCCTCATAACTTCAAATGGCGATACACTCATGATGCCGATCAATGGCAGGTTCCTGAAGAAATACTATCCTTAGATGGTATTCTTCTGCTGATCAAGTTAAAAGTACACCTCTGATCAAAATAAGAAGAGCTTCTTCATTGATATCCAACGCCTCCGACGGCTAAGGATAGAGGAAAATGTTGGCTTCTAAGCCCAACATAAGTCTTCGACAACTCATCATGCTGAGGGGAATAGCATGGCTAGCCCAACTCAAACGGTAGTTGGTAAAGGCACCTCAAATCCGTTGATAGCTGAGGGTTTGCTAAACACCCTAAAGTGGACTTGGCTCCACTCTTTCCTCCACAATCCCCTACCAATTCTCATCCACAGAATGGTAGGTCTACAAAATACAACCACTACTAAGTTAACACTATACCTCTGGTAATGGAAACTTTTTAATACTCCTTGTCGAGTACAAATTTTGCTTGTCAACTCTACACGGAGTACCAAATTTTCAAATTTGCCAAGTTAACACTACACCTCTGGCACTTCAAATTTTCACTAGAATGACAGGTCCTCAAAGTTGCTCTCATCATGAGGCAATCTTTGTCAAGTTAACATCACACCTCTGACAAATTGCTGTTAAAGTTCAACACCACACCTCTAAACAATGACCAAGTTTCTGCCAGGTTTAATATCACACCTCTGACAGTCACTTTTCTTCAGACTTCCATATCGAAGCTGAAATGGATGATGCTAAGTTAACACCACACCTCTAGCATCCAAGTCATTGCTAAGTTCAACAATACACCTATGGCCATGACTTTCCCTCGGACTTCCTTATCCAAGCCGAGATGACCAATGCTAAGTTCAACATTACACCTCTAGCATTATCCCCACTGTCAAACATTACACCTATAACAGTGAACTTCTGAGTTAAGTTAATATCACACCTCTAACTCACACCCTTGTCAAGTTAACATTACACTTCTGACAAGACCACTTCCAACCCGTTAAGTTAATATCACACCTCAAACGGTAACAAACTTTCCTAGATTCCCCACGAGTCTAGTCTCACTTGTTATTCTCTTCAACAGAATAACAAGTCTACCTAAAAACATTGTTAGGTTAATACTACACCATCAACAGCGTTTCCATCAAATCCCCAGTTGAGCTCAATCAAGTTAATCCCAAACACTTGATAAAAGTTCACCCTCCCTGGGGGTACCAATTATACTTGTCACTTTCTCTTATAAAGTGGCAGGTTCATCAAAAATTTCATCCCTGTCAAGTTAATATTACACCTCTGACAGTATTGTGAGAGTTCCTGAAATAGGATCTTTCCCCACAAAATTTGACTTATTAAAGTTACCATCATAATTTTAACAAAGTCAAAGATTCTTTGCTTCTACGAGTCTAAGACAAAAAGTTCAAGACAATGAAAGAGGCAAAAAGAAAAGTGTCACTTTTATTTATTTCCAAACATATGAAAGTGATACAAAACGCTCTCTTATACAATAAGATGGAGTGTTACAGTAAAAACGCTCTCTTATACAATAAGATGGAGTGTTACAGTAAAAACGCTCTCTTATACAATAAGATTGAGTGTTACAATTAAGGAGTACAAAGAAGTCCCTCTCTCTCTTAGAGGTTGCACTCACTCCTTATAAGCCGCGTCTGATTTCAAGTGCGCGATGTTTTGTGGCTACAATAGAAGCTGGTTACACCACGATGCATGATGTAAACATCGAAAGCGCCCTAGCTGACTAAGCTAAGAGCAATGGTGTTCTTGAGGTCCGGTGGCAGCAGAAAGTCCTGCAACCCTTCGTTCATGAACATCTCTTCCCCCAGCAGACCATCCAGCAGACATGACGAGTCCTTGATGTGACTTCTGGAGTGGGAGAGGAAGAGGATCTTGTCCGCCACCACAACCACCGGAACCCTCATCGCCGTCATGCATAGCCTGACCATCTCTTGCCAGCAGGAATGAATGGCGAAGCAGATCTGAAGAGACCTTGGCGAGGGTTGGATCCTCGTCAGAGACGTAATATACTCTCTTATAGGTGACGAGGACCATAATATACTCTCTTATAGGTGAACATCGAACAAGTTCGCCGGCCAAAGCATCCTTCCAGGGGCCCAGCAAACCAGCAAGTCTACCTGCAAGGAATGAAACAAAGGAATCAGAACAATCTGCAACTTAGTATGTTTCAACAGAGAAAAACTAAGTCGCAAATGCAGACTGCAGACGCGGGAATGATCCACGCAGTCAGCCAAGCAGACGCGGGAATGACCCACGCAGTGAGCCAAACTGCTGCGTCAGCAGAGACAAACGCGAATCAAAACGCGGTCTCATTCTGCACCCAAGTCGAAAGCACAGACGCCGAAAAGGCACAGACGCCGAAAGTTGCCATCTCCTTGTTGAGTGAACAAGAGTTGCAAGGCTCGGGTCTGAAACCTTTTTGGAATTCGTCCAAAGCAGTGGCTATAAAACGCGCTAAGGCAGTAGCCATAAAACGCGCCAAGACAGTGGCTTTGAAACGCAAGCTTTGTGAACAAAGCCAGCGCCAAGTGCCAAGGATTTCAACACTCGCGTCCAGAGAGGAAGTTGGCGGCGCAAATTCCAGAAGGAATGCACCAACTCAGACTTCATGGGAAAATTCCAGATGATAATGCCGAAATGCAAATTTGGGTGGACTAGAAACATCACGGTAGGTCGGGACAGCATACCGGCAGAAGCCTCTGTCAAGAGTTTAACTCTCTGCGTCAGTATACGGACATGAAAGGCGATCAAAGAGACGCTTCCGTTTGAAGAGACCAAACAGAAGCATGAAAGCTCTGGGTCATCTTCATCCACAGAGGCACCTTCATCCATGGAGGCAAACCCCTGATAGGGTCCTTGAAGGGAGAAGGCAGAGTCCCTTAGAGTACTCGTTCTCAAACAGAGCACAGTCTGAGCAGCCGCTATTAGAGGAAGAGGGTTAGCCCTATTTATAGGCACACCCTAATAACTGTTATTAATGGTGCATCAATCGGAACCGTCGCGCACGACTATCAAAGCCCAATGGAGGACTGACGCGTGGAGCGTCGCTTCGGGAACCGTCGCAGACACCGGTTTCCAACCGCCAGCGCCGGTTTTGCATTAAAGAGCGTTAAACGCCCAAGTCCAATGAAAAATTGACGCGTGGACAACTGCCTTGGAAAACAACGGATGACCCGGTTTCCTAAACGTCAGTGAAGACTTGACGTTCAATCGTCAGTGAAGACTTGACGGTCAAAGATCTCATAAAATCTTTAAGTCAGGCTGCATCAAACGCAGACAGCAAAGTCGCGTCCGGCTGCATTAAACGCAGATGGGAAAGCCGCGTCCAAGAATCCGCGTCACCGTTCTCAAATTGAAAGGCATTCACCCGCGCTTTAAAGGAGCGTCCACGTGACTCAAAGTCGCGTCCCTTCAGCAAACAATGCTGCGTCCCTCGCGTCTCCCCTGTCTGCGTCTTCTTCAGCAAGACAAATTCGCGTCTCACCCTGTGATTGATGCCGCGTCTCATCAAAAGGACTTAGTTCTATCAAAGCTCCTATGAACGGATGACCGCGTCTCACTCTATAGATCAATGCCGCGTCTCATCAAGAAGACTTAGAGTCTACGCCGCGTCTCATTGAAAGAACTTAGTCTTGCCTAAGTTCAATATTCACAGCCAGTGATCAGGGAGTTGAATTCATCCACAGCTAAACAAAGAAGATGGAACAAAAAATTTCAAAAGAAACTTTTATTATATCGAAGATAGTAAAAGTGGATACAAACACTCTAATAGAGTATCCTCTTCTTTACAAAAAAAAGGGGAGGGAAGAAGGAGAAAAGGCTAAAAGTCTTGATCCGGCAAAGAACGAATACGTTCCCTGAGACGATGCATCTCGTGCTGACGTGCCTTCTCAGCCTCCATCATGGCTTGGACCCGCAACTCCTCTTCAGATAAAAAGGGTTTTGCAGCCAGCTGTGCTCGCAGAGACTCCAACCTGGAGGAATGAATAGTCTGGCTTTCTTCGGCTCGTGCCTTCGCAGCTTGTTGCTCCTCCAGCCTCTCCCGGATGGTGGCAAGCGTCCTCTCATTATCAGCGATCATGGCTTCCGCCTTAGCAATGGCAGACCGAGCATTGGTAATGGCGAGCTCTGCGTTTTGCCGGATGAACTCGGATTCCATTGAATCGTCAGCCAGTTTCTGACATTCAGCTTGGGAACGCTCGAGATTGCGGACCTCTTCAGCAACTTGTGCTTCCACCTCCTGTCGCTCTCGTTCCTGGTTGGCTAGGAGCCTAGTCAAGATGATCTGGGCTTCTTGAGAAGAGCTAGTATTGTCCAAAGACTTCAGCTCTTTCAGGTCACTTCCCAATCGCTCCACCAACAGCATACACGAATTAGCAAGCGAGGAGCCTCCAGTTAATTCAATGTTCCCGACCATGTTTCCAAGAAACGTCCGGGCAAAGTCAAAAGAGCTACGCCCAGACAGGATAAAATCGATGCACGATCGCATCGCGTCAAGGAACTGCTGCATCGTCTTGCGTGTCAGGAAATCCATTGTATCATCACCCGAAGTACTCCCCGACCCCCTTTCTATCATGAAGAAAGAAGTGCAAGCGGGCTCTTTTTGCACGAGGGTCGTGCTGACCGTCGATACGTCAAGAGCGAGACTGGTCACTGGCGCTTCCGGAGGTGTTATCTCTGCAGGAACCTCCACAGCTAATGATGGAGTAGCAAGCGCAACCTCCTCAGAAGCTTCAGCCGAGACCTGAGCTGTGTGGCCTCTTGGAAGAGTACCGACCGCCGGACTCTCCACCTGAGCCCCCTCAGTTCCCTCTGCAAATTATTGCGACATTAGCCACAAAGGAGAAAAGCGAAACATTTAAGATATCAGGACTTCCTTACCATCTGGGAGGTCCAGAGACGCCGAATCCTTGGGCAAATCCTGCGGAGGGGAAGTCTCCCTGGCTTCAATAGTAACCCCTTCACCCGGCAGAATGGGTTCTTCCCCGGCCTTAGGGGTTGCCTCCTCTTCCGGCAAAGGAGAAGCCTCCCCGGCATCAGTAGTTGCCCCCTCTGGAGTTATCTCGGCAACCAAAGCCGTAACCCCTTCTGGCTGGGTCAACTCTTGTACCACCTCCTCGATCTGCGAGGAGGGTGCAGCCTCGACATTCTCAGCCAATCCTGCAACATAAAAGGGAGAATGTTAAAGCCTCCTCTTCAAAATTAAAAGGGAAATTAGGTCAAAAGGTGAAAAGAGTACCTCCCGCGGGAACAATCGCCGGCTGTGATACCGTTGATGGCTCACCCCCGTATATTTCTTCCTCCGAGATATGGGAGAACTTTCTCGGATCAGGAAAAGCGGGTTCATCACCGTAGTCAACCTCGTCTTCAAACTCGCTTTCCCCTGAGAGTGAGGAAGACGATAGCGCCTCGCGCGAGACTTCTGCAGCCGGAGCCTTCCCACCAATTACCCCAGTGGTAGGACTGGGGTCAACTGCCCGAGGACTGGTAATAAAGACACAAGGCGACCCAGGTTGCTGTACCTCATCTCTCCCTTCATGAGCAAGTAAAGACCCGGGTCGAACTGAAATCCCCGGAATATCGACATCTCCTCCACTCATGATGTCGACCTCTAGCTGCTCATCCTCATCAGCGGAGATGGCTCTGTCAACGAGCTCCCCTTCCTCCACAGACCTACGGTCTCTGCTGCTCGACCTAGGGGCACGGACTAAAGGAATATCCTCTTCAGCTATGTCTTCTTCCCTCGGTACCTCAACAACAGCAGGGATGTCTTCGGATCGGGAGACTTCGGTTGTCAAGTCTCTCCGAACCTTCTTGGGAGTAGGTTCAGCAGTTGAAGCAGAGCGTTGATGACGCTTGCTTACCACCTGTCGAGTCTTTGTTGCTCGTGGCTCCACCCTTGCTGCTTGCGGCTCCTCCCTTGTTGGCCGCGACTCCGCCCTTATTGCTCGTGGCTCCCTTCCCGATCTTCTCCCGACCTCCTTCTGGGCCTTCAGGTACTGGTCGGTGAGTTTCGAGGGTTTGCCAGACTCTGACCTTGCCTCGAGATTAGCATTGATGCTCTCAATACATGAAGACCCCGGAGCGAAGTCCGGTGACTGGTTAACCTTAGAATACCAAGTGCAGAAGCTGAAGCTCATACGGCACTTGGACCCCTCGATAGGTAGACGGAAAGTTGCTCCCGTCCCTCCGGCCACACTATAGTACCAAGCCCGAGCACCTTCGAACAAGTTCCCTTCGAAGGCGAGTCGAGCATTGGGATTCCCGACGTAGAGTTGATCGTAGCCGAACTGTCGAGCGAAACGATTCGGCATATACGGCTCGATGGTGCATGAAGTCCCTTGCCGGAAAAGCACATATCCGGGCCGGATATTGATCAACCACCAAAAGGCTCCCGCGGACAAACTCGTGAAGCCATCTGAGCCCGCGGAATCAGTACATAGATCCCCAGAAGATGCACCAGGGATCTCGGGGAAGCAGCGATTAATCTGGTAATTCGCGGGATCTGAAAGTCGCTTCCGGACGTAATATATATAAAGGTCGCTCCACCTCGAATCCTCCAACCGCTGTACAAAAGGGACGGAACTCTCCCTCCAACGCACCGCCGTCATCAAAGAAGGGCAGTGCATCACGTACCAAGCCAGGAGGTACATATAAGGCAGCTCGATCCGAGGGTTAGGACGCTTCACCGTCGGATTCCCCTCTGAGTCAACGTACGGCTTGCCGTGGGAGTCGGCAGTTTTCGGCGCCTCGCAGAAACTCTTGGTTAGCGCCCGCAACCCGCTCTGAATGCCAGCCACCATGGCCGGGAGAAGGGCTATAGGGTTGCTATGAGCCAGGAGCACCACCGGGTACACCACGTCAGCAACAATAACTTCATGTGGCAGCGTGGGCACCACACAACGCTTCAGCCACAGCATCAAGAAGCCTGCCAACAGTGCCCTATCGGAGATAGGGGTCCGGGCTTGATGGTGGAAGCTTTCAAAGACCAGGTCAGGGTCGAAACCGTCCTCGTTCGAGACCGTGGTGTAGAAGCCTCCAGAAGCCTGGTCGATCCTGTCTTCAATCTCCCTGTCGGGACTGGGAACCAGTCGGGTTATCGGAGTGTCTTTACTATTGATACCGTTGAATAAGTAACTGGCCCAAGACAGTTGCTTGACTCCCTGCGACCGCCAGGTGGTTATCTGACCACAAATGTGGAAGTGACACATCACTTCCCAATAAGTCTCGTACACCCCAGGAAACTCTTTCTTCAAGTGGTGGAGCTCCTCAGTGGTCGGGACATATTCCTCATATGGGATATCCCCTGTTGATAGCCCCGAGACCTCATGTAGCTCGTGCATTGCAAGGCCCATCTCTCCGACCGGGGTAAAGAACGTCCCCGTCAGAGAATTGTAGCGCTCCAGGATCCCAAAAAGTTATGAGAGCCTGGTGGGATACCCCACTGTACGGCCCTGACCGCCACGTACAGTCCCACGCGCTTTAGCAGATCCCCAAGGTCGGTGAGGACGAAACCTACCATTCTGCCCCACCAGTAGTTCTCCGTGGAATGAACCCACCCGGGCGCACGGAACCCGACCGGATAATCACCCTCCGCTTCCATGAACGCGTTGAGAAAAGTAGTGCCAAGTTGTGGTATCTCTCCCGCCGGAACCTCAGACTTGCGCGACCCAGGGAATAGGCCGAGAACCGACCTGTCATGGCTGTCATGACGATGCACTTTATGGGAACCCAAATCACCGAGGGTGATCTCGGGGACATATCGAGAAATGTCCCATTCCATCTTCCGAGGGACGGACATGTGCTGGAAGTAGGACATCGGGAACATCCTCTCCATGTCCGGAAGAAAGAACCTTCCACCCTTTATCTGACGAAGCCATTTATAAGTCCCTTCATACACACGCTGGCCGCCATCTTTGATATGATCTCCGAAGAAGAAGGCAGGCTTCTCCAACTTGACGTGAGCATCCGTTGTGAATGCCGCATCGGTCATAAGTACCCGAAGAGTTCTCATGTCAACATTAGAGAGCCTCTCCTTGCGAGCCGGCGACTTGTCAGCAGTCACAGGGGCAGTCCTTCGTAGCACAAAGGTCAAGTCCTGGTCAGCACCACCTACATGTCCAAAGTGGCGCATCTTGGCGAGTGAGGCAGGAAGACGGGGCATTGCAAAAGAAAAAGACACTTAGTTAAATACTTTATATGCTAAGTGTTCATAATCCAAACGCGGAAGAGATACTGGACGCAGGAACTACCAAGTCCGCGTCCAGACCTGCAAAACCGCGTCCAAACGCAGAAGAGATACTGGACGCAGGAACTACCAAGTCCGCGTCCAGACCTGCAAAACCGCGTCCAAACGCAGAAGAGATACTGGACGCGGGAATTATCAAATCCGCGTCCAGACCTGCAAAACCGCGTCCAAACGCAGAAGAGATACTGGACGCAGGAATTATCAAATCCGCGTCCAGACCTGCAGGATCCGCGTCTCCACCACATTCTCCTTGAAGTCACTTCTGGGGTGCGAAAAGAAGGGAGTTATCCACCTTAACCCTTCCATTACCATAATCGCCAGAAGTTAAGGAGGGTAACTCCCTTCCTTTCACATCCCCAGATGTCTAAGTGCTTGGACTCGGGTGCCAGATTCATCAAAATCAGCAGCTGATGAAACAGAACGCAAGGATCAAATTCGCGTTCTGTAAACCAAGTCCGCGTCTGAACTCTTCACAATTAAAAATATTCTAAGTGAAGAATCTGAAGCGCAGGACCCAATGGCGCGAGGGTCCAAACCCGCGCCACGGTTATCAACTCAAAGACTGTGTCTGAGACCGCGTCTGAGAATCAAACACGAGTTATATCTTGTGTTAAAAATTCTTAGGGTTCTATGGGCTTCCATTAATGGCGAAATCCACGCCTAAAAGGCATTATACCTGGGAGAGCAGCGTCCTGCGCAGAAGAAGCACCCCTCTGGGCCCCGGCGGCGGTCGCCCGTGAAGAAGATGCGGTTGGCTTGGTCTTGGGTGCCATCTAAAAGTCCAGTAAAGAAGATGAATAGTTCAAAAGTCCAATAATAGAGATGAACAGTTCAACAGAGGAAGAAGAGAACTCTCTTTCTTGAGCAAGTGCGTTCGGAGAAGAAGAGGTATCTCTCTAACTGTGGCTATATATAGGTGAAAAGTCACCTAGAGGGGGGGGTGAATAGGTGACAATGCTAATCAAGGGCAAATTAAAAATTTAAAGCTACAATAATCACAAGATGAATGCAAGCAAGTAAGTATGACAATGAATATGATGAGCAAGTAATAAGTGCAAGCAAAATAGAGTAAGAATTGCAAGAATGTAAACCAATCGCAAACACAAGGATATGTTATCGAGGTTCGAGCACCCAGCTCTACTCCCCGCCTTCCCCAGAAGGATTCTAGCTACTTCCACTATCACAAAGAATAATTACAATGGAGTACCCAACTCCACAATCTCAGTACAAATAATTTTCTTGGTAGTCAAAAGACCACAAACTCTCTCTTTCAAATATCTCTTCCCTTACAAAGGTCCTTAGAGAATATTGAGTAGGAATGAAGCTCTTTTGTGTGTAAGGAAAAGAAATTGAAATCAGAGAAAACTTTTGAAAACCCTTCAGAAATTGAGAGAATTTAGCTCAAAAACCAAGAACTTTGAAAGCCTTAAACTTTTGAATTTTTGCAATGATTGTTGTTGTAACCAATCTCTCCCCAACACCCCTATTTATAGGAGAGGGCTAGGGTTTAGGGATAAAACATATTTACTGATGTTTAGGAGGTAATTAGATCAAAATATATCCTTAAACGAATTTTAAACACAAAAGACAAAAATAAACAGCTCTTAAAAATCTGCCCGTTACTGTTCAAACGGTCGGATCGGTCGACCGGGCCGGTCGACCGGCAGTATAAAAAATTTGACCGTTATAGTCTAGCGGTCGACCGACCCGGTCGACCGATAAAACCTGTGAGCAAAAATAATAGTCCGGTCGACCGCCCCGGTCGACCGACAGACGTGCACACGGATACGTGCATCTGCCAGGACTTCGGTCGACTGGTCCGGTCGACCGGACCAGACTGACACAGACTCGGTCGACCGGCCCGGTCGACCGGATCAGGTCAAAAAGTCAATTTTAAAAAGAAAACAAAGAGGATTTTGATTTTAACAAAAATACTTTTGAACAGGGATTAGTATAAAACATAAATATATATCTGTAGGCAAAATCTTGTATGCAAAATATTTTTGTATAATTTATAAGAAATTATTTTGGAATGAGCATGTGCGCAAAAACGTGTGTGATTGAGCTTCAAACCTATCCACTATTCTTTAACAAACTATAAACTGAAAAACAAATTACATGAAGACTTCTTGTGCTATCTTCAAGTCTTTGAGCCATCCAATGCCTTGCTAGTGCCTTCTCTTCTATGATCCTTCCTTGATGTGCAATTTGCCTTCCTTGCTTTGTGGAACTTAGAAGTTCTTGCAATAGCTAAGCGAATGGACTCTAAACATGGTACAAAACCTGAAACTCATCTTGAACAAAATCATTAGTACCAAATAGCACTAATTTGGTTTGTCATCATCAAAACATAAAAACAATTGGAGAGTGTAACCTCTTGGGCCAACAATCTCCCCCTTTTTGATGATGACAAAACAAATAGGCTATTAACAAAAATATAGGGAGGAGAAAACTCCCCCTCAAATTATGCTATAATTAAAAACACAATAATATACTCTAGATACCAATAATTGAAATGATGCACCAATTATTGAAACTAATTAAAACAAATATATAAGGCTCAAAAATTGCTCTTGATACCAAAAATACCAAAACAACTAAAATACAAGAATTCATAAAACCAAAACATATAAATTCATAAAACAAAAATTAAAGCATATAAATTCATATGGAACCAAGACCAAATGAACTTATTTTTGTCATGTAAACTTATTCTCCCCCTTTTTGTCATACATCAAAAAGGGTTATGAAAAACATGTCTATTCAATAATACAAACATTAAGTTCTCCACAAATAAACGAAAATCTAGCAAAATCAAGAGGTTTAGTGAAAATATCGGCTAGTTGTAAATCCGTGGAAACATAATCAATATCTATATCACCTTTCTCAAAATGATCTCTAAGAAAGTGATATCTAATCTCAATGTTCTTGGTCTTACTATGTTGATTTGCATTTTTGGTCATGTGAATAGTACTAGTATTATCACAAAATATTTTTATATGATCAAAGTGCAAATCAAAATCAAGGAGAGTATGTTTCATCCAAAGGACTTGTGCACAACAAGTCCCCGCGGCAACATACTCCGCCTCGGCGGTTGAGAGAGCTACGGAATTTTGCTTCCTAGAGGACCATGAAACAAGACAATTACCAAGAAATTGACATGTCCCACTAGTACTCTTTCTATCTACTCTACAACCCGCATAATCGGCATCCGAATAACTAGTCATTGAAAAATCTATAGTTTTTAGATACCAAAGACCCATTCCAATTGTGCCCTTAATATAACGAATAATGCGTTTTACCGCAATAAGATGAGACTCTTTAGGACACGATTGAAATCTAGCACAAAGACACACACTAAACATGATATCCGGCCTACTTGCCGTCAAATATAAAAGACTTCCTATCATGCTTCTATATAATTTAATATCAACATTTTTACCTTGTTCGTCCTTATCAAGCTTGGTTGTAGTTGCCATTGGAGTGTTGCAAGCCCTTGATCCTTCAAGCCCAAACTTCTTTACTAGCTCCTTTGCGTACTTGGCTTGGTTAATGAAGGTTCCGTCTTGCAATTGCTTGATTTGGAGTCCAAGGAAGAAATTTAGCTCACCCATGGAAGACATTTCAAATTCTAGTTGCATTACCTTCTCAAAATCCTTACATAAAAGCTCATTAGAAGATCCAAAAATTATATCATCAACATAAATTTGCACAATTAAAATATCATTATCAACATGCTTAGTAAAAAGAGTTGTGTCTACTTTGCCTTTAATAAAATCATTTGAAATGAGAAAACTAGAAAGCCTTTCATACCAAGCTCTTGGAGCTTGTTTCAATCCATACAAAGCTTTATCAAGTTTAAAAACAAAATCGGGATGAACATGATCAACAAAACCGGGAGGTTGAGCAACATAAACTTCTTCATTAATAAAACCATTCAAAAATGCACTTTTCACATCCATTTGAAAAAGTTTAAAATTTTTAAAACATGCAAAAGCTAGTGCAATCCGTATGGCTTCAAGCCGTGCTACGGGTGCAAAGGTCTCCTCAAAGTCAATTCCCTCAACTTGAGTGTAACCTTGGGCCACTAACCTAGCTTTATTCCTAATGACATTTCCGGACTCATCCATCTTGTTTCTAAAAATCCACTTAGTACCAATTATTGGTCTATCGTGGGGCTTAGGAACAAGGTGCCAAACTTGGTTGCGCTCAAATTGATTGAGTTCCTCTTGCATGGCAAGCAACCAATATGGGTCCGTCTCGGCTTCGAGAATGCCTTTGGGTTCAAAATGAGAAATGAAAGCAAAGTTACCACATAGGTCATGGAGTTTGGAGCGCGTTGTGACTCCTTTAGATGCATCACCCAAGATGAGCTCCTTAGGATGATTTGTAGCGTATCTCCAAGCTTTAGGAAGCGGTTGAGTGCTTTCCTCCTTATCCTCTTGAACTTCACCAATAGGATCTAGCTTTTCTTCTTGAGCGGGTGAGTCCTTCAAGGATAGTCTCTTCATGTCTTCACCTAATGGTTCAAACTCTACAACATTCTCAACAAACACATTAGATTCTTCAAACTTAACATGCATGGATTCTTCTATGGTAAGAGAAGATCTAATGAAAACTCTATATGCTTTGCTAGTAGAGGAATATCCAACAAAGATAGCCTCATAAGCCTTAGCATCAAATTTACCCAAATTATCCTTAGTATTCAAAACAAAACACTTGCATCCAAAAACTTTAAAATATGCAACATTTGGTTTTCTAGAATGATACATTTCAAATGATGTTTTTGAAGAATTTTTGCATAAATAAATACGATTCGATATATAGCATGCGGTGTTTACGGCCTCGGCCCATAAATATTGAGGAAGGTCATACTCACTTATCATTGTCCTAGCCATCTCTTGAAGTGTTCTATTTTTCCTTTCTACAACTCCATTTTGTTGTGGAGTTCTAGGACAAGACGTTTCATGCTTAATTCCTTTTCATCACAATAAGTCATGAAGAGTTGGTTAATAAACTCACCACCTCTATCACTCCTTATTCTCAAAATCGGAAAACCTTTTCTTTTTCAACTCTTTTTCGAAAAATCTTAAAATGAGAAAAAGTTTGATCTTTATTTTGCAAAAAGAAAACCCAAGTAAAATGGGAGAAATCATCAACCAAAACAAATGCGAATCTACTTCCATTTAAACTCTTAGTTTTAGTTGGTCCAAAAAGATCCATATGAATTAATTCTAAAGGCCTAGTTGACATGATATCCTTGATTGGTTTAAAGGAAGACTTGGTTTGTTTCCCAAGTTGGCACGCACTACAAATGCGATCTTTCTCAAAAGTCAAGCAAGGTATACCCTTCACCAATTCCTTTTAATTAATTCTAGAAATATGGTCAAAAGATGCATGTCCTAGTCTTCTATGCCAAAGCCAACAATTTTCATCAAAAGCATTCAAGCATTTAGTAGAACAATCTAAATTAAGCACGTCAATAATATAAACATTATTATCACGAAAACCGGTAAGAATACAATCATTAGATTTAACATCAAAAATCTTGCAAGAAGTATCATAAAAAACAACTTTAAGTCCACGGTCACAAAGTTGACTAATGCTAAGCAAATTATGTTTCAAACCATCTACTAAAACAACATTCTCAATAATAGGAGATGCACCAATTTGAATGTTACCTATACCGATGATAGTTCCTTTGGAGTCATCCCCGAAGGTGACGGAGCCACCTTCCATGTACCTTGATAGGGTTGTGAAGTTGTTGATGTCCCATGTCATGTGTCTTGAACAACCACTATCAAGGTACCACCGCTCCCTACGTCTTGGAGCTTTGGTGTGTACCTACATCAAACAATTTAAGACTTGATTTTGGTACCCACATTTTCTTGGGTCCTCTAGGGTTAGTGTCATTGACCCAAACAAGATTATTTGTTCTATTTAGTTGATCATAGCAAAACTTAGCTAAATATCTATGTTTACCACAATATGTGCATCTATATACTCTACCATATTTAAAAGTATAATGAGTGTGTGATTTGTGAGCATGGGCATTGTGAGCATGAAAGGATTTAACATGTGTGTGTTGTGTGGTGTGAGCATGAGAGTTCTTAGCTTGTGAAGTGTTAGCATGTGAAGTGTGCTTCTTAGAAAACATGTTCTCAAGTTTCTTGGTATTAAAAGCACAATCATTTAACACTTTTTCAAAATCATTCATTTTGGATTTAAAAGAAGAAATTTCTTTTTCATCAATAATAGGAGATTTTGCCTTACAAGAACTCTTGTAGGCACAAATTCTTTTTGCATGGAAATGAAATTAGAAGAAATGTTATCTTTTTCTTTAGAAACAATGGCAAGTTGATTTTTAAGAAAAGCAACTTCTTTTTGTAATTTTAAGCATTCAAGTTTCTTATTATCATAAGTTTCAGAAAGTTCTACAAAGGCATGTACTAGAACTTCCTTACTTAGTTCATCATCTTCATCATCATGGGATTGAGGGGTTACCTTGGGTGTGTTTGCCATGAAACACATGTTAGCTTGATCCACCTCCTCTTCGGACTCGCTTTCCGAATCCCACGTAGCTTTGTATGCTTTCTTTTCCTCCGGCTTCTTTGGCTTGAAGGAGGAAGTCATCTTCTTCTTGAACTCCGGACAATCCGCCATGATATGTCCGGGTTTGCGGCAATTGTAGCATATGATCCTCCGCTCCTCTTTGCCTTCGAATTTTCTCCGGAAGTTGAACTTGTTCTTCCGGTACAATCTTTTGACATTCCGCACAAGTAGAGTTAGCTCCTCATCTTCTTCTTCGTCTTCTTCATCGTCATCATTGGTGGAAGAAGTCTTGAAGGCTATGGATTTCTTCTTTGAAGTAGTAGCCTCATCTCTTGCTTTCTTCTCCATCTCATGGGTCTTTAGGTTCCCAATGAGACTAATGATGTCCATCTCGTCCTTGTCATTTAATTCCTTTAAGGTGGTGGCCTTGATCTCCCAAGATGGTGGAAGAGCCCGTATCACTTTGCGAACCTTTTGATCGTTGGAGATGACGTCACCTAATGAAGAAAGACCATTTGTAATTTTAGTGAAACGAGTAATCATACAATCAATGGATTCTTCATCAAGCATTTTGAATGATTCATATTGAGACCTCAAGAGATCTATCTTAGCTCTCTTGACTTGTGAAGTCCCTTCATGTGTGACCAATAAGTGTTGCCAAATCTCATAGGCGGATTGGCAATGAATTACCCGTGTAAGGTCATCCTCATTCAAGGCGGTTAAAAGGGAGTTTTGGGCTTTTGAGTTAGCCTCATATTCTCTAAAGTTGAAGTCGGTCCAAGTGCTCTCATCTTCATTGGGTGCTACATAGGGTTTGGTCAAAGACTTAGCCACTAAACTACCTAATGATTGCAAAAAGATAGTCATCCTAACCTTCCAAATAGGGAAGTTGAGTCCATCAAATTTAGGTGGGGTTTTAATGTTGTCGGCCATGTTTACTAGCGTATGAATGGATGAATGAAAATGTTGATTAGCAATATTTTAAGGATCTCTCTATGGATGTTAAGCCAAACCTAGAGTCCAAGCTCTGATACCAATTGAAAAGTCACCTAGAGGGGGGGGGGGGGTGAATAGGTGACAATGCTAATCAAGGGCAAATTAAAAATTTAAAGCTACAATAATCACAAGATGAATGCAAGCAAGTAAGTATGACAATGAATATGATGAGCAAGTAATAAGTGCAAGCAAAATAGAGTAAGAATTGCAAGAATGTAAACCAATCGCAAACACAAGGATATGTTATCGAGGTTCGAGCACCCAGCTCTACTCCCCGCCTTCCCCAGAAGGATTCTAGCTACTTCCACTATCACAAAGAACAATTACAATGGAGTACCCAACTCCACAATCTCAGTACAAATAATTTTCTTGGTAGTCAAAAGACCACAAACTCTCTCTTTCAAATATCTCTTCCCTTACAAAGGTCCTTAGAGAATATTGAGTAGGAATGAAGCTCTTTTGTGTGTAAGGAAAAGAAATTGAAATCAGAGAAACTTTTGAAAACCCTTCAGAAATTGAGAGAATTTAGCTCAAAAACCAAGAACTTTGAAAGCCTTAAACTTTTGAATTTTTGCAATGATTGTTGTTGTAACCAATCTCTCCCCAAACACCCCTATTTATAGGAGAGGGCTAGAGTTTAGGGATAAAACATATTTACTGATGTTTAGGAGGTAATTAGATCAAAATATATCCTTAAACGAATTTTTAAACACAAAAGACAAAATAAACAGCTCTTAAAAATCTGCCCGTTACTGTTCAAACGGTCGGATCGGTCGACCGGGCCGGTCGACCGGCAGTATAAAAAATTTGACCGTTATAGTCTAGCGGTCGACCGACCCGGTCGACCGATAAAACCTGTGAGCAAAAATAATAGTCCGGTCGACCGCCCCGGTCGACCGACAGACGTGTACACGGATACGTGCATCTGCCAGGACTTCGGTCGACTGGTCCGGTCGACCGGACCAGACTGACACAGACTCGGTCGACCGGCCCGGTCGACCGGATCAGGTCAAAAAGTCAATTTTAAAAAGAAAACAAAGAGGATTTTGATTTTAACAAAAATACTTTTGAACAGGGATTAGTATAAAACATAAATATATATCTGTAGGCAAAATCTTGTATGCAAAATATTTTTGTATAATTTATAAGAAATTATTTTGGAATGAGCATGTGCGCAAAAACGTGTGTGATTGAGCTTCAAACCTATCCACTATTCTTTAACAAACTATAAACTGAAAAACAAATTACATGAAGACTTCTTGTGCTATCTTCAAGTCTTTGAGCCATCCAATGCCTTGCTAGTGCCTTCTCTTCTATGATCCTTCCTTGATGTGCAATTTGCCTTCCTTGCTTTGTGGAACTTAGAAGTTCTTGCAATAGCTAAGCGAATGGACTCTAAACATGGTACAAAACCTGAAACTCATCTTGAACAAAATCATTAGTACCAAATAGCACTAATTTGGTTTGTCATCATCAAACATAAAAACAATTGGAGAGTGTAACCTCTTGGGCCAACAATAGGCACAAGGATTGACGAAGATACGCGGCGTGTGGCCCGATAAGACGCAACGATACGCGGCGTGTGGCCCGATAGACGCTGCAGCGAGTCACCGCTTGACGCGTGGAACCAAATCATCTTTGAACAGAGAAGATCATGCGCCACGGCTCCGCGGCGAGTCATCATTTGACACGTGGCGCGGTTCAGTTAATGAACCGGGAAATCCGCGCGCCAAAAGGTGAAATCCTGCCGGTTCCCCAGGCCAGCTGGCGGCGTAATCATGACACGGCACAGATTCGCACCCGACGGCCGCGCCTCTCCGATGGACATGCCCCGTCAGCATCACCATAAATGCGCTCAGAAAATCGCGTCTTTATTTGAGTCGCGTCTTTCCTAAAGTCCGCGTCCTACCCAGCGGGCCCAACGTCGCGTCTGTCTCATAAAAGAGCGGGCGCGTCTCCATTGCCAAAGGACGCACCCTACAGAAATTGCGTCTTTAAAGCAGTACCATCTTGGCTTTTTGAAAAGAACCTGCGTTCGACCTCCTGCTTCTGCAAAATCAGTTCAACAGTACACTGACGCAAGCAGACGACCAACCACTCCTGGCTTAAAGCACACTCGTGACAGACTAAAAGCAATCGGGGAGGTTTAGACTTTGCATCTAGACACTCAACACGATCAACTCTGGTGGTTTCAAAGAGTTCAACAGTACACTCACGAAGACCAACTCCAGATAAGATCGAACCCGGAGCATCAACAGTCCAGTCACGAAGGTGAATTCAGCTAGAGTCCAAAGTATTTCGAAATCCGTCCCAGTTAACTGCGGAATATCGAAAACTTTGGAGGGGGTTCTGTAGGCTGTCCAAAAGTTACTAGAGGACAAGCCATTGAAAAGCAATGTTTCAAGCTCTAGACGCGAGGGACTATCACCTGCGTCTCAGCGTCAAGGCGCGTTGGCACTATCACCTGCGTCTCAGCATCAAGGCGCGTTGGCCCGCGTCTCAGCATCAAGGCGCGTTGGCTCAACACCCGCGTCTCAGCGTCAAGGCGCGTTGGCACTATCACCTGCGTCTCAGCATCAAGGCGCGTTGGCCCGCGTCTCAGCATCAAGACGCGTTGGCTCGACGCCCGCGCCTCAGTTGTAACCACCCGGATTACGAGGCCAGTCACCGCACAAGTAGCGGGAAGTGGCCCCTCATCATGGAGCACTTTTAGAGGGCACGATCACCCCCTAAACCTCTATAAATAGCCCCGTCGCTATGGAGGGAGGGAGAAGACTTTTTTTGGGGCGATCAGCATCAAGGAGTCAGACTTTTGGCAATCGGCAACAAGAGGGCGACACAGAGAGAAAAGAAGTAGATCAACTCTTCAGCAAGTTCGCTGCGTACGAGCTAGCTTTCGCCTACCTTCTCTTTGAGAGTTTTGGTAGACAGAGCTGAGTTACTCTTTCTACCGGCCGAAGAGGAGATCCCAGAAGGACGGTCATCTGGTCAACGGAGAACAAGATTCACTCTCCACCGCCACACGAAGAACCCAACATTAAACAAAGGGGGAATTCAAGATTCAATATTCTCCCTCCCTTGTAACCGGAAGGAACAGTTTTTGTTGTAATCCTTTTCATTTGATTCAAGGAAAACTTTTACCGCAAATTCTCGTCTCTCTCCTTTCCCGGGTCATACAATGTTGAGATTTCATGAGTCTCAACTCAGCCTGGACCCTTTTCGACTCAAGAGAGAAGGGAGGAGATGCAACAACCTGGGTCTCCTAGCGTGTTGATGCCTACCTCGCGGGTTGTTAAGCCCAGCCCTACTACCGTGATTCATAGTGGTAAAGCCCGATCGCTGAGACCTCCTGGGTCCAATTATCGTCTTTGTCGTCTAAAGAACATGAATATTATTCTGGCGGGGAAGTCGACTTCGGTAATGAACCCTCTCTTCCTAACAAGAGCAAATTCTCGCATATATCAGAGGAAGAGATATGGGGTACATCCCTGCGATAGTTCCGCCGACAGCAGAGATTGTCACTACCGAGGGTATTTCCTTTATCCTCTTTAATTGGTTCTCCATCAAGTTGGGACAATATTTTAACCCTTCCTTTTTAACTTTCTTCTACATGGGTGGCTACTGGTAGTGAAGCCACAACTTCTTCTCACATTGAGGAGATGATTCAGGAGCTGGCCCAGCAGGAGAGTCTCAAAATTCTTGCTACCGGGATGCCTCATGAGGGTGTGTCCACTGAGATCAGGGAACCCTCATCCCCAAGTGGCTTATCTAGGGATTTGCCATCTTTAAGGTACATCAGCCTGCGTTGTGCAAGCGTGCTTTTCTCCTTCGGAATCGCTGAGAGAAGCTGATGTAAGATTGTCATCGTCTGGCAGGATGGAGATGACATTGCAAGATTTGCCCTTCGATTTGAGCTTCTTTGAATCCCATTGTTCGTCTTGGACAAGGTCTGGGTGTATCCACATGATTTTCCCTATCTCCAATGTCAAGGGAACAAGACCCCTATTATCTTGAGTTTTAGCTGCATGATATGTGACTCCAGCCGTGGTGCAGGGATTGGATAAGTCCCGTCAGGAACTGTTACCTTTGGGGTTTTGCCGAACTCGAGGGTCACCATATTTGCAGTGACTTTCTTTTGTTCTGACTTCCGTGTTAGGACTCCGGCGTCGATCAAAGCTTGAATTATGTCCTTGAGGGCAAAGCACTTGTCGGTAGGATGGTGAATCATCCTGTGGAAGATGTTGGCCCAAAAGGTTACACTCTCCATTTGTTTAAGTTTTGATGATAACAAAACACATAGAAGCTATATGGTACTAATAAGTTGTTTAAGATGAGTTTCAGGTTAGTACCATTCATGATGGCCATTACTTAGCTATTGCAAGGTTTGCAAGGTTTATGGTGCTAAAAGGGCAAATGGCGCAAGAGGAAGTGTTCATTGAAGAGAAGGCTCTAGCATGGCTCAGAGACTTCATTGTGGCTCAGAGACTTCATTATTTGTTTTTAGTTTTATAGTTTGTTAAAGAATAGTGAATAGGTTTGAAGCTCAAATTCCTACACACAAGTATTTGTGCACATGATTTTTCTAAAAGAAATTTCTCCTATATATGCCAAATATTTTTAAACATAGTTTATTACTTACAAACTCCATTTTGTTTATTATATCTAGTCTTGATCAAAACTATTTTGAAAACTATCAAAATCTTCAAAACATTTTCAGAAAATCTATTTTTGGCCTGTTGCGGTCGACCGGGCGGTCGACCGGCTCTGTTTCAGGTCAGATCGGTCGACCGACCGGTCGACCGGGATTCTGACCGTTTGTGTGTGCACGTCTCCTGGTCGACCGGGCGGTCGACCGGACCCCATTTCGGTCGACCGACCTTCGACCGACTGAAAGTCCTCCACTCTCCGTTTGTTTCGGTCGACCGGGCGGTCGACCGTGGGCCGGCAACGGCTAAATTTTTTGAAAACCCTGTCGACCGGCCGGTCGACCGTGGCTGGATTTTAGCCTTAACGGCTACTTTATTAAACACGTTTTTAGACGTGAGTTTTCTCTCTAAACGAGTTTAGGGGCTGGTTTTTGAGTCAAATATTTCCTAATTACTTATTGTATTAGTTTACTCTTTTATCCCTAGCTCTATCCTATAAATAGGGTTGATTAGGGTTGAGGTTTAAACAACAATTTCTTGGCAAAAGAATTCAAGTTTAAGGCTTTCAAAATAAGTTTTTGTTCTCTGTTTTGTGCTCAAAATTCTCTCTCTTTACTAAAGTTTTTGGTTCAAAACTCTCTTCAATTTCATTTTCTCTTTCACTTACAATACTTGAGCTTCAATCCTACACATTGTTCTATAGGATTTTTGTAAGGGAAAAAGGTTTTTCAAAAGAGAGTTTGTGGTCTTTTGATCACTAAGAGATTCTTGTATTTGTGGCTCCACTATGTCTGGACTAGAGGAGTGTGATTGAGGAGTTGGGTACTCTGGTGTGGTTGTAACTCTTTGTGAAAGTTATAGTGGTTAGAAATTCTTCTGGGTGAAGGCGGGGACATAGAGCTGGGTGCTCGAACCTCGGAAAAATTCTCTGTGTTTGCGATTGGTTTACTTGCTTCATTTACTTACTTTATATTCATTGCTCTATTTACTTGATTCATATTCATTGCTATATTGTCGATCAATACTCACATAACAAGATTGCATTGCGCACCTCAAACTCTTATCTAGAGGAATCACGAGGAAGGAGTTCAGAGCCCTTCACGGGGTATTCGGCTTCTAGTCTTGTTTCGGGTGATCGTTGCATCATAACTTTTTAATTTGTGCATTGATTAGCATTATCACCTATTCACCCCCCTCTAGGTGATTTCAATTGGTATCAGAGCTAGGACTCTAGTTTTTGGCTTCACATCCTTAGAGAGATCCTAAAATTTGCTAATCACTATTTGCATACTTTCATTCATTCACTAGTAAAGATGGCTGACAACATTAAGACCCCTCTCAAATTTGATGGACTCAACTTTCCCATATGAAAAGTTAGGATGACTATTTTTCTACAATCTCTAGGTAGTCTAGTTGCTAAGTCCTTGACCAAGCCTTATAGTAGACCCGAAAGTGAGGAGAACACTTGGTCCGAATTTACCTCTAAGGAATATGAGGCTAATTCTAAGGCTCAAAATGCCCTTATCACAGCTTTGAATGAGGATGATCTAACACGGGTTATCCATTACAAATTCGCCTATGAGATTTGACAACACTTATTGGTCACTCATGAGGGGACATCACAAGTCAAGAGAGCCAAAATAGATCTCTTGCGTTCCCAATATGAAAGTTTTAAAATGCTTGAAGATGAGTCTATTGATACTATGATTATCAAGTTTACTAAGATTACCAATGCTCTTTCTTCTCTAGGTGTGATATAAGCAACGACCAAAAGGTGTGCAAAGTGATTCGTGCTCTTCCTTTGTCATGGGAGATCAAAGCTACCACCTTAAAGGAGTTGAATGATAAAGATGAGATGGAGCTCATAAGTCTTATTGGAAACCTTAAGACTCATGAGATGGAGAAGAAGGCAAGAGAAGAAGCGGTACCTCAAAAGAAGAAGTCCATAGCTTTCAAGTCTTCCTCTTCCAACTACGATGAAGAAGAAGATGATGAAGAGCTATCTCTTTTTGTAAGAAATGCAAAGAGAATATACCGCAAGAATAAGCTCAACTATAGAAGACAATGGGAAGGAAAGGAGGAGAAAAGGATCATATGTTACAACTGTCGAAAACCCGGACACTCATGGCCGATTGCCCCGATTTCAAGAAAAAGATGATCTCCTCCTTGAAGCAAAAGAGGCCGGTTGAAAAGAAGGTATACAAAGCTACTTGGGATTCGGAAAGTGAATCTGAAGATGAGGTCGACACGGCAAATATGTGTTTCATGGCAAACACACCCAAGGTAACTTCTCAACCACTTGATGTTGAAAATGAAATAAGTAGAGAAATGTTAGATCATGCTTTTGTTGAACTTTCAGAAAGTTATGATGATAAAAAGTTAGAGTGTTCAAAATTGAAAAAGGAAATTGAGATGCTTAAAAATCAACTTGCAATTGTTTCAAAAGAAAAGGAAGAACTTTCTTCTAATCTTATTTCAACTAAAAGAGAGTTTGATGCTTATAAAGTTGCTTGTAAAGCTAAATTTCCAAAAATTGTTGAAAATGAATTATCCTTGTTAAAAACTAAAATCAATGATTTTGAAATATTTTAAAAAAATGTGCTTTTAATACTAATAAATTAGAGGAAATGTTTTCAAAGAAGCATTTGCACACTCCACATGTTAAGAATGATAAAGCTACTCATGCTAAAAATTCTCATGCTCATCATGCCAACACTTCACATGACACTCATGTTAAAACTACTCATGCTCACAATTCACATGTTCATAAGTCACACACTCATTATGCATTTAAATATGGAAGAATTTATAGATGCACTTATTGTGGTCGGAATGGCCATTTGGCTAAATTTTGCTATGATCATATAAATAGGACAAATAATCTTGTGTGGTTTCGTAACACTAACTCTTTAGGACCCAAGAAAATATGGGTACCAAAATTAAGTCCTAAATTATTTGATGTAGGTACACACCAAGGCTCTAAGACGTAAGGAGCGGTGGTACCTTGATAGTGGTTGTTCAAGGCATATGACATGGGATATCAACAACTTCAC
This sequence comes from Agave tequilana, assembly GCA_038442645.1. Taxonomy (NCBI): domain Eukaryota; kingdom Viridiplantae; phylum Streptophyta; class Magnoliopsida; order Asparagales; family Asparagaceae; genus Agave; species Agave tequilana. The sequence continues at coordinate 899,363 of JAVJIF010000243.1, read as the reverse complement.
AACGCTATCAAGGTACGTTGAAGGTGGCACTGTCACCTTCGGAGATGACTCCAAGGGCACCATCATCGGTATAGGTAACATTAAAATTGGTGCATCTCCTTTAATAGAAAATGTTGTTCTTGTTGATGGACTTAAACATAACTTGCTTAGTATAAGTCAACTTTGTGATCGTGGTCTTAAAGTTGTGTTTGATGAATCTACTTGCAAAATTTTGATTGTAAAACCAATGATTGTATTCTCACCGGATTTCGTGATAATAATGTCTATATTATTGACATGCTTAATTTGGATTGTTCTACTAAATGCTTGAATGCTTTTGATGAGATTTCATGGCTTTGGTATAGAAGATTAGGACATGCATCTTTTGATCATCTTGCTAGAATTAATTCTAAGGAATTGGTGAAGGATATTCCTTTCTTGAAGTTTGAAAAAGACCGCATTTGTGATGCGTGTCAACTTGGGAAACAAACCAAGTCTTCTTTCAAACCAATCAAGGATATCATGTCAACTAGGCCATTAGAATTGATTCACATGGATCTTTTTGGACCAACTAAAACTAAAAGCTTAAATGGAAGTAAATATGTTTTTGTTTTAGTTGATGATTTTTCTCGTTTCACTTGGGTTTTCTTTTGGAACACAAAGATCAAACTTTTTTGCATTTTAAGATTTTTCGAAAAAGGGTTGAAAAAGAAAAAGGATTTTCGATTTTAAAAATAAGAAGTGATAAAGGTGGTGAGTTTGTTAACCAACTCTTCATGACTTATTGTGATGAAAAGGGAATTAAGCATGAAATGTCATGTCCTAGAACTCTACAACAAAATAGAGTAGTTGAAAGGAAGAATAGAACTCTTCAAGAAATGGATAGGACTATGATAAGTGAATATGGGCTCCCTCAACACCTATGGGCCGAGGCCGTAAACACCGCATGCTACATATCAAACCGTATTTATTTGTGTAAAAATGCTTTCAAAACCTCTTTTAAAATTTATAATTTAAGAAAACCAAATGTTTCATACTTTAAAATTTTTGGATGCAAGTGTTTTGTTTTGAATACTAAGGATAATTTGGGTAAATTTGATGCTAAGGCCTATGAAGCAATCTTTGTTGGATATTCTAATACTAGCAAAGCATATAGAGTTTTCAATAAAACATCTCATACTATTGAAGAATCTATGCATGTTAAATTTGAAGAATCTAATGCTATTGTTGAGAATGTTGTAGAGATTGACTCATTAGGTGAGGACATGGAGAAAATTTCCTTGAAGACTCACCCATTCAAGAAGACAAGCAAGAACCTATTGGTGAAGTTCAAAAGGATGAAGTGGAAAACTCTCAACCACTTCCTAAAGATTGGAGATACGCTACAAATCATCCCAAGGATCTCATCATAGGTGATGTATCTAAAGGGTAACAACTCGCTCCAAACTCCATGAATTGTGTGATAATTTTGCATTCATTTCTCATTTTGAACCCAAAAACATCCTCGAAGCCGAGGGTGATTAATATTGGTTGCTAGCTATGCAAGAAGAGCTCAATCAATATGAGCGCAACCAAGTTTGGCACCTTGTTCCTAGACCCCACGATAGACCAATAATTGGTACTAAGTGAATTTTTAGGAACAAGATGAATGAGTCAGGAAATGTTATTAGGAATAAAGCTAGGTTAGTGGCTCAAGGTTACACTCAAGTTGAAGGAATCGACTTTGAGGAGACCTTTGCACCCGTAGCACGGCTTGAAGCCATACGGATCACACTAGCTTATGTATCTTTTAAAAATTTTAAACTTTTTCAAATGGATGTAAAAAGTGCATTTTTAAATGGTTTCATTGATGAGGAAGTTTATGTTGAACAACCTCCCGGTTTTGTAGATCATGTTCATCCTAATTTTGTTTTCAAACTTGATAAAGCTTTGTATGGTTTAAAACAAGCTCCAAGAACTTGGTATGAAAGGCTTTCTAGTTTTCTTCTTTCAAATGATTTTGTTAAAGATAAAGTAGACACTGTTGCCCAAAGGCCTTCCACTCTAGTTTTGATGATGATTAACTCATGTAGTTATGTTTACTAATAATCTTGTGTTTTTAGTCTCAGATCATTAAACAAGATATTAGTTGGTGATTAGCTTCAACAAGAGGAGTTTGGAAGCTTTCACTTGGTGAATCCAGGGCCCAAGCATCAAGATCATACCTTGCCTAGCTCATGGATCACGGAGTTTGGACCAAGTCACCTTGAAGATGAAGATCGTCAAGAAGACTTAGGTATCCATAGTTTAGTGTGTTTAGATCCATATTGTAAAGATAAGAATAGTTGATATGCTCAAGTGCACAATACACACACGTTTCATGTTTTGGATTTGGTTTTCATGAATAGTTTGATCAAAACAAGTTTACATGGTTTATATGTATAGTAGATGTATTCTTTCTATACATGCATGCTTTAACTTCTTATACAAACTTATTTTGAATTTCCTATTCATGTATTGAAAAATCAAGTTTGATAAAATACAAGTTTTAGTTTTAGATAAAATTTACAAGACACAAAAATGATTCCAAATGTTTATATATTGTCTTGAAATTTTTTATCACAAATTTGTATTTCAATATAAATGTTAAAAGAAGTTTTATGAAATTTTTAGAAGAGATAAAAGAAGTTTTATAAAATATTTTTAACTATTTTCTGACCCAGTTTCTGACCCAGACTGTGGCTGATAGGCCAGGTCGGTCGACCGCACGGTCGACCGAACCAAGGGCCGATCGACCGAGCGGTCGACCGACGTGCACAGCCTTGTGCACGTCTGACAGCCCAGTGGGCCGGTCGACCGACCGGTCGACCGGACCAGAGAGCTCTGCTCTCTGTATCTGGGCGGTCGACCGTACGGTCGACCGGACCAGAGAGCTGTGCTCTCTGGAAACTGGGCGGTCGACCGGGCGGTCGACCGAGGGCTCCAACGGTTGGAAATCCGACCGTTGGCGGTCAACCGGCCGGTCGACCGCAATCCTGTCAGGCTGTTAGAAACAGCCTAACGGCTAGTTTTCTGATGGGGCTATAAATACCCTATCTCTTGGGGAGTTTTGATAAGACTTTTGACAAGAAAAATTTCTGTGTTTCTCTAGTGTTTAAACAAGTTTTCAAAAGAGTTTTAAGTGCCAAAAAGATCAATCTTATTTGTTTTAAGTGTTTTGTTTATTTCAAAGAAATTAGGTTTGGGAATTGTTTTTGAGCTAAAATTTCTATATCATTTTTGCTGTTTTCCCAAGAGTATTTCTTTGATCAAAACACTTAGTATTTCTACACTTGAGCTTACCATCTATCCTATTCTATTAGGATCTTTTGTTTGTGGAAAAGAGAGATTGTTTGAGGTTGTTTGAGCCTCTAAGTTGTAAACCCTCCTTGTATTTGTGTATCCCTCTTTGGTAGAGGTTGATCGGAGTGGTATTGGTTTGGATCCCTCTTCGGTAGAGGTGATTGTGTTTGTTGTTGGCTACGGGCCTTATCCCTCTTCGGTAGAGGTGGATTGTGGTTGTATTGCCTCGGTGGCATTGTAAGGTTGAGAGTGGAGTTCGGTACTCCTAGTGGATTGAAAATCCTTCTCGGTGAAGGCGGGGAAGTAGAGCTAGGGGCTCGAACCTCGTAACATATCTTTGTGTTTGCTTTTGATTCATTGTCTCTTAACTCTCTCTTTATATGTGCAAAGCATCATTCATTCATTCATATCATACTTGCTTGCATTTGTGCCTTGCATATATTTCATATTGCTTATCATCCTTATATGCTTGGTTGCTTGTGTGTGCCTCACTTGTACTTAACCACAAGAGCTTCATATAGCACCTCAACCCATATCTAGGGGAATCAAGAGGAGTTAGTCCAGAGCCCTTCACGGGGAATTCGGCTACACTTGTTAGTTGTACTAAGTGTGTTGTAAATTAGTTTTAAGCTTCCGCATTTAGCGCATTTAGTTTTATAGATTAGCACTTACACCTATTCACCCCCCCGCATTTAAACTAGTTCGTATTCTTCATATGGTAGAGTTTTTCAAACTTTTCCCATTTTTCAAATCTATTTTTGAAAACCCCTACCTTCCAAGGGTGGTTGGATGGGCGACCATGCTTATGTTATGCTTTACATTGAAAATCTATTTAAACATAAACATGAATGGGAGGATAGGTTATATGATGTATACACTTGATCATTATTGTTTCAATTGGTATCATTGAAATTCTTTCAATTGGTATCAATACTAACACTTTTGTATACTCATATATTATTTTTATGTATGTATGGTTTCAATTCTAATGGTATCAATTTCTATTGGTATCTAATTTTTCATACATATATATGTGTTTATGCTAAAGCTTGAGATTCAACTTTGTTTCAATTGATTTAATTTTCAATTGGTATCTTAATTCGAGCTTAAGCATAGTTTTAGTTGATATTTCATAAAGGGGGAGAAAATTTGATTTTATCTTTCAAATTGGTATTTGACTTCCACTCCCACACTTTATGATGAAAAATGTTTATTTTGGTAACATGTTTATTCAAATTGGTATCAAGATGTTTATTTGTTTACTTATCAATTGATATCAAGATTTTAGTTCTCAATTGATATTTGTTCACTTTTAATTGGTATCAATATGCACTTCATTGACATATGTTTAATTGGTATCATATTTGATTGTGACCCCTTATTTACATAGTTTTTGTTTTTAAGACAAAAAGGGGAGAACATTTTTTTATTGATTAAATGTTTCGAACAAAAAAAAATGTTTTGTTTTTATTTGGACCCCTTTGTTGATGATTGACAAAAAGGGGGAGAAAGATTTAAGTTTTATATTCATACTTATGTTTTTGCATATATTAAGTTTAAAAGGTTCTAGATAAACTTTTTATTGTTTATGCATATCTATGCATGTTTTATGTTTCATATTCATTGCATATTTATGTTTATTTGTTTATGCATGAGTTAAGGGGGAGCTTCCATGAAGCTTAACTTTAATCCATGCATATATAACTCCGTGAGTTTTGTCATCATCAAAAAGGGGGAGATTGTTGGCCCAAAGGCCTTCCACTCTAGTTTTGATGATGATTAACTCATGTAGTTATGTTTACTAATAATCTTGTGTTTTTAGTCTCAGATCATTAAATAAGATATTAGTTGGTGATTAGCTTCAACAAGAGGAGTTTGGAAGCTTTCACTTGGTGAATCCAGGGCCCAAGCATCAAGATCATACCTTGCCTAGCTCATGGATCACGGAGTTTGGACCAAGTCACCTTGAAGATGAAGATCGTCAAGAAGACTTAGGTATCCATAGTTTAGTGTGTTTAGATCCATATTGTAAAGATAAGAATAGTTGATATGCTCAAGTGCACAATACACACACGTTTCATGTCTTGGATTTGGTTTTCATGAATAGTTTGATCAAAACAAGTTTATATGTATAGTAGATGTATTCTTTCTATACATGCATGCTTTAACTTCTTATACAAACTTATTTTGACTTTCCTATTCATGTATTGAAAAATCAAGTTTGATAAAATACAAGTTTTAGATTTTGATAAAATTTGCAAGACACAAAAATGATTCCAAATGTTTATATATTGTCTTGAAATTTTTTATCACAAGTTTGTATTTCAATATAAAATGTTAAAAGAAGTTTTATGAAATTTTTAGAAGAGATAAAAGAATTTTTATAAAATATTTTTAACTGTTTTCTGACCCAGTTTCTGACCCAGACTGTGGCTGACAGGCCAGGTCGGTCGACCGCACGGTCGACCGAACCAAGGGCCGGTCGACCGAGCGGTCGACCGACGTTCACAGCCTTGTGCACGTCTGGCAGCCTAGTGGGCCGGTCGACCGACCGGTCGACCGGACCAGAGAGCTCTGCTCTCTGTATCTGGGCGGTCGACCGTGCAGTCGACCGGACCAGAGAGCTGTGCTCTCTGGAAACTGGGCGGTCGACCGGGCGGTTTACCGAGGGCTCCAACAGTCAGAAATCCGACCGTTGGCGTCGACCGGCCAGTCGACTGCAAGCCTGTCAGGCTGTCAGAAATAGCCTAACGGCTAGTTTTCTGATGGGGCTATAAATACCCCATCTCTTTGGGAGTTTTGATAAGACTTTTGACAAGAAAAATTTCTGTGTTTCTCTAGTGTTTAAATAAGTTTTTAAAAGAGTTTTAAGTGCCAACAAGATCAATCTTATTTGTTTTAAGTGTTTTATTTATTTCAAAGAAATTAGGTTTTGGGAATTGTTTTTGAGCTAAAATTTCTATATCATTTTGGTATTTTCCCAAGAGTTTTTCTTTGATCAAAACACTTAGTATTTCCACACTTGAGCTTATCATCTATCCTATTCTATTAGGATCTTTTGTTTGTGGAAAAGAGAGATTGTTTGAGGTTGTTTGAGCCTCTAAGTTGTAAACCCTCCTTGTATTTGTGTATCCCTCTTTGGTAGAAGTTGATCGGAGTGGTATTGGTTTGGATCCCTCTTCGGTAGAGGTGATTGTGTTTGTTGTTGGCTACGGACCTTATCCCTCTTCAGTAGAGGTGGATTGTGGTTGTATTGCCTCGGTGGCATTGTAAGGTTGAGAGTGGAGTTCGGTACTCCTAGTGGATTGAAAATCCTTCTCGGTGAAAGCGGGGAAGTAGAGCTAGGGGCTCGAACCTCGTAACATATCTTTGTGTTTGCGTTTGATCCATTGTCTCTTAACTCTCTCTCTTTATATTGTGCAAAGCATCATTCATTCATTCATATCATACTTGCTTGCATTTGTGCCTTGCATATATTTCATATTGCTTATCATCCTTATATGCTTGGTTGCTTGTGTGTGCCTCACTTGTACTTAACCACAAGAGCTTCATATAGCACCTCAACCCATATCTAGGGGAATCAAGAGGAGTTAGTCCAGATCCCTTCACGGGGAATTCGGCTACACTTGTTGGTTGTACTGAGTGTGTTGTAAATTAGTTTTAAGCTCCGCATTTAGCGCATTTAGTTTTATAGATTAGCACTTACACCTATTCACCCCCCGCATTTAAACTAGTTCGTATTCTTCATATGGTAGAGTTTTTCAAACTTTTCCCATTTTTCAAATCTATTTTTGAAAACCCCTACCTTCCAAGGGTGGTTGGATGGGCGACCATGCTTATGTTATGCTTTATATTGAAAATCTATTTAAACATAATCATGAATGGGAGGATAGGTTATATGATGTATACACTTGATCATTATTGTTTCAATTGGTATCATTGAAATTCTTTCAATTGGTATCAATACTAACACTTTTGTATACTCATATATTGTTTTTATGTATGTATGGTTTCAATTCTAATGGTATCAATTTCTATTGGTATCTAATTTTTCATACATATATATGTGTTTATGCTAAAGCTTGAGATTCAACTTTGTTTCAATTGATTCAATTTTCAATTGGTATCTTAATTCGAGCTTAAGCATAGTTTTAGTTGGTATTTCATAAAGGGGGAGAAAATTTGATTTTATCTTTCAAATTGGTATTTGACTTCCACTCCCACACTTTATGATGAAAAATGTTTATTTTGGTAATATGTTTATTCAAATTGGTATCAAGATGTTTATTTGTTTACTTATCAATTGATATCAAGATTTTAGTTCTCAATTGATATTTGTTCACTTTTAATTGGTATCAATATGCACTTCATTGACATATGTTTAATTGGTATCATATTTGATTTTGACCCCTTATTTACATAGTTTTTGTTTTTAAGACAAAAAGGGGAGAACATTTTTTTATTGATTAAATGTTTCGAACAAAAAAAAATGTTTTGTTTTTATTTGGACCCCTTTGTTGATGATTGACAAAAAGGGGGAGAAAGATTTAAGTTTTATATGCATACTTATGTTTTTGCATATATTAAGTTTAAAAGGTTCTAGATAAACTTTTTATTGTTTATGCATATCTATGCATGTTTTATGTTTCATATTCATTGCATATTTATGTTAATTTGTTTATGCATGAGTTAAGGGGGAGCTTCCATGAAGCTTAACTTTAATCCATGCATATATAACTCCATGAGTTTTGTCATCATCAAAAAGGGGGAGATTGTTGGCCCAAAGGCCTTCCACTCTAGTTTTGATGATGATTAACTCATGTAGTTATGTTTACTAAAAATCTTGTGTTTTTAGTCTCAGATCATTAAACAGGATATTAGTTGGTGATTAGCTTCAACAAGAGGAGTTTGGAAGCTTTCACTTGGTGAATCCAGGGCCCAAACATCAAGATCATACCTTGCCTAGCTCATGGATCACGGAGTTTGGACCAAGTCACCTTGAAGATGAAGATCGTCAAGAAGACTTAGGTATCCATAATTTAGTGTGTTTAGATCCATATTGTAAAGATAAGAATAGTTGATATGCTCAAGTGCACAATACACACACGTTTCATGTTTTGGATTTGGTTTTCATGAATAGTTTGATCAAAACAAGTTTACAGGTTTATATGTATAGTAGATGTATTCTTTCTATACATGCATGCTTTAACTTCTTATACAAACTTATTTTGACTTTCCTATTCATGTATTGAAAAACCAAGTTTGATAAAATACAAGTTTTAGTTTTTGATAAAATTTGCAAGACACAAAAATGATTCCAAATGTTTATATATTGTCTTGAAATTTTTATCACACGTTTGTATTTCAATATAAAATGTTAAAAGAAGTTTTATGAAATTTTTAGAAGAGATAAAAGAATTTTTATAAAATATTTTTAACTGTTTTCTGACCCAGTTTCTGATCCAGACTGTGGCTGACAGGCCAGGTCGGTCGACCGCACGGTCGACCGAACCAAGGGCGGTCGACCGAGCGGTCGACCGACGTGCACAGCCTTGTGCACGTCTGGCAGCCCAGTGGGCCGGTCGACCGACCGGTCGACCGGACCAGAGAGCTCTGCTCTCTGTATCTGGGCGGTCGACCGTGCGGTCGACCGAACCAGAGAGCTATGCTCTCTGGAAACTGGGCGGTCGACCGGGCGGTCGACCGAGGGCTCCAACGGTCGAAAATTTGACCGTTGGCGGTCGACCGGCCGGTCGACCGCAAGCCTGTCAGGCTGTCAGAAACAGCCTAACGGCTAGTTTTCTGATGGGGCTATAAATACCCCATCTCTTGGGGAGTTTTGATAAGACTTTTGACAAGAAAAATTTCTGTATTTCTCTAGTGTTTAAACAAGTTTTCAAAAGAGTTTTAAGTGCCAAAAAGATCAATCTTATTTGTTTTAAGTGTTTTGTTTATTTCAAAGAAATTAGGTTTTGGTAATTGTTTTTGAGCTAAAATTTCTATATCATTTTTGGTGTTTTCCCAAGAGTATTTCTTTGATCAAAACACTTAGTATTTCCACACTTGAGCTTATCATCTATCCTATTCTATTAGGATCTTTTGTTTGTGGAAAAGAGAGATTGTTTGAGGTTGTTTGAGCCTCTAAGTTGTAAACCCTCCTTGTATTTGTGTGTCCCTCTTTGGTAGAGGTTGATCGGAGTGGTATTGGTTTGGATCCCTCTTCGGTAGAGGTGATTGTGTTTGTTGTTGGCTACGGGCCTTATCACTCTTCGGTAGAGGTGGATTGTGGTTGTATTGCCTCGGTGGCATTGTAAGGTTGAGAGTGGAGTTCGGTACTCCTAGTGGATTGGAAATCCTTCTCGGTGAAGGCGGGGAAGTAGAGCTAGGGGCTCGAACCTTGTAACATTTCTTTGTGTTTGCGTTTGATCCATTGTCTCTTAACTCTCTCTCTTTATATTGTGCAAAGCATCATTCATTCATTCATATCATACTTGCTTGCATTTGTGCCTTGCATATATTTCATATTGCTTATCATCCTTATATGCTTGGTTGCTTGTGTGTGCCTCACTTGTACTTAAACACAAGAGCTTCATATAGCACCTCAGCCCATATCTAGGGTAATCAAGAGGAGTTAGTCCAGAGCCCTTCACGGGGAATTCGGCTACACTTGTTGGTTGTACTAAGTATGTTGCAAATTAGTTTTAAGCTTCCACATTTAGCGCATTTAGTTTTATAGATTAGCACTTACACCTATTCACCGCCCCTCTAGGTGTTTTCAGACACCACATTATTTACTAAGCATGTTAATGGTGACATTCTTATAGTTCAAATATATGTTGATGATATAATTTTTGGTTCACTAATGAGTTTCTTTGCAAGGAATTTGAACAATGTATGCAACGTGAATTTGAGATGTCATTAATGAGTGAATTAAATTATTTTCTTGGACTCCAAATCAAGCAAATGCGTGATGAGATTTTCATATGTCAAGCCAAGTACTCCAAGGAACTCATCAAGAAATTTGGACTTGAAGGTTCAAAAATTTGCAACACTCCCATGGCAACTACCACTAAGCTTGATAAGGATGACCAAGGTAAGTGTGTTGATATTAAGTTATATAGAAGCATGATTGGTAGTTTGTTGTATTTAACGGCTAGTAGGCCGGATATCATATTTAGTGTGTGTCTTTGTGCTAGATTCCAATCGTGTCCCAAAGAATCTCATTTAATTACGGTAAAACACATTATTCGTTATATTAAGGGCACTATTGGAATTGGTCTATGGTATCCGAAAACCAGAGATTTTTCAATGACGAGTTTTTCGGATGCCGACTATGCGGGTTGTAGAGTGGATAGGAAGAGTACTAGTGGAACATGTCAATTTCTTGGTAATTGTCTTGTTTCATGGTCTTCCAAGAAACAAAATTCGGTAGCCCTCTCAACCGCCGAGGCGGAGTATGTTGCGGCGGGGGCTTGTTGTGCACAAGTCCTTTGGATGAAACATACTCTCCTTGATTATGATTTGCATTATGACCATATAAAAATATTTTGTGATAATACTAGTACTATTCATATGACTAAGAATGCAAATCAACATAGTAAGACCAAACACATTGAGATTAGATATCACTTTCTTAGAGATTATTTTGAGAAAGGTGATATTGAGATTGATTATGTTTCTTCCGATTTGCAACTTACCGATATTTTCACTAAACCACTTGACTTTAATAGATTTTCTTTTATATGTGGTGAACTTAATGTTTGTGTTATTGAATGAGGAAGTTTTCTTACTAATATATCCCTTTTTGATGTATGACAAAAAGGGGGAGAAATATGTGTTTTTATGGTTTTATGGTTGCTTTGTTTTGCAATTTCAAAATTCAAATTGCTTTATACTTGTTTAGTATAGCATAATTTGAGGGGGAGTTTTTACCTCTCTTTTATATCTTGTTGATATAGCCTATATGTTTTGTCATCATCAAAAAGGGGGAGATTGTTGGCCCAAAAGGTTACACACTGCATTTGTTTAAGTTTTGATGATAACAAAACACATAGAAGCTATATGGTACTAATAAGTTGTTTAAGATGAGTTTCAGGTTAGTACCATTCATGATGGCCATTACTTAGCTATTGCAAGGTTTGCAAGGTTTATGGTGCTAAAAGGGCAAATGGCGCAAGAGGAAGTGTTCATTGAAGAGAAGGCTCTAGCATGGCTCAGAGACTTTATTGTGGCTCAGAGACTTCATTATTTGTTTTTAGTTTTATAGTTTGTTAAAGAATAGTGAATAGGTTTGAAGCTCAAATTCCTACACACAAGTATTTGTGCACATGATTTTTCTAAAAGAAATTTCTCCTATATATACCAAATATTTTTAAACATAGTTTATTACTTACAAACTCCATTTTGTTTATTATATCTAGTCTTGATCAAAACTATTTTGAAAACTATCAAAATCTTCAAAACATTTTTTAGAAAATCTGTTTTTGGCCTGTTGCGGTCGACCGGGCGGTCGATCGGCTCTGTTTCAGGTCAGATCGGTCGACCGACCGGTCGACCGGGATTCTGACCGTTTGGGTGCGTGCATGTGTGCATGTCTCCCGGTCGACCGGGCGGTCGACCGGACCCCATTTCGGTCGATCGACCTTCGGCCGACTGAAAGTCCACTTCTCTTTGTTTGTTTCGGTCGACCGGGCGGTCGACCGTGGGCCGGCAACTGCTAAATTTTTTGAAAACCCGGTCGACCGGCCGGTCGACCGTGGCTGGATTTCAGCCTTAACGGCTACTTTATTAAACACGTTTTTAAACGAGGGTTTTCTCTCTAAACGAATTTAGGGGCTAGTTTTTGAGTCAAATATTTCCTAATTACTTATTGTATTAGTTTACTCTTTAATCCCTAGCTCTATCCTATAAATTGGGTTGATTAGGGTTGAGGTTTAAACAACAATTTCTTGGCAAAAGAATTCAAGTTTAAGGCTTTCAAAAGAGGTTTTTGTTCTCTATTTTTGTGCTCAAAATTCTCTCTCTTTACTGAAGTTTTTGGTTCAAAACTCTCTTCAATTTCATTTTCTTTTTCACTTACAATACTTGAGCTTCAATCCTACACATTGTTCTATAGGATTTTTGTAAGGGAAAAAGGTTTTTCAAAAGAGAGTTTGTGGTCTTTTGATCACTAAGAGATTCTTGTATTTGTGGCTCCACTATCTCTAGACTAGAGGAGTGTGATTGAGGAGTTGGGTACTCCGGTGTGGTTGTAACTCTTTGTGAAAGTTATAGTGGTTAGAAATCCTTCTGGGTGAAGGCGGGGACGTAGAGCTGGGTGCTCGAACCTCGAAAAAATTCTCTGTGTTTGCGATTGGTTTACTTGCTTCATTTACTTGCTTTATATTCATTGCTCTATTTACTTGATTCATATTCATTGCTATATCGATCAATACTCACACAACAAGATTGCATTGCGCACCTCAAACTCTTATCTAGAGGAATCACGAGGAAGGAGTTCAGAGCCCTTCACGGGATATTCGGCTTCTAGTCTTGTTTCGGGTGATCGTTGCATCATAACTTTTTAATTTGTGCATTGATTAGCATTATCACCTATTCACCCCCCTCTAGGTGATTTCAGAAGAGACAGTATTTGGGATCGTTCATGCGTCCTATTTCATTGGGACGTCCAGTGTCTGGCAGCTTCAATTTATTCCCTTTGTGGAGTAAATGGAATATTGTGACCACCTGATCGTCCTTGAAGGAGTACTATTTCGGAGGAAACTTAGACTCCTGATTATTAAAGCCGCTCTTCTTGGCCTTCGACTGAACATCCCCTGACAATTCTACGGACATAGTCTCTTTCCCTTTGGTTTGAGAAGATTGCGCCATGTCGCCACGTCTTTTATTACACATACCCCATTTGCCTTTAGGGGTGGATGGTTCAAACTTTTTAGCCGACTTTTCGGCTATCTCAGCTTGCTCGACCAGTTCTTTCCAGGTATGGGCTTTGACTGCCCCCTTGCGAACTTCTACTTAGTCTAAGAAGTTGTGCCTGCACGTCTGTAAGAGCATGGGTAATGGCATCCCTGCTGGACACATCAGAGACAAGTTTCTGAACTGCTTAATGTAGTCACGGACAGATTCGCCCTTCTTCTGTACGGTAGAGAGGAGTTTGTCAATGGTTACCTCGGTATCGTCCTCATAGAAACGAGAAAGGAATCAGGTTTTCAGGTCAATCCAGGAATTGACAGAGCCCGGAGGGAGACTTCAGAACCAGTCAAATGCTACCCCCTTTAAGGTTCCAATGAACAGCCTAGCCATAATAGCATCATTGTCTATAACATTACCGGTCTGAGACCGAAAATAGTAGATATGCTGGTTCGGCGAGCTCTTACTATCATACGTATGTAACGTTAGTGGTTTGAACTTTGGTGGGTATGGTACTGAATCCCACTCCAGCGGGTAAGGACGGACTGCCCCTACTTTCTTTAATTCATCCCTCTGAGTTAGGGATGCGATTTGAGCTTGGATGCCTTTAAGAACTTCAGCGTCCAAAGAAGAACCCTCCTTCGACTTCTCCGTCCTTGGCGGTTCATTGCTAAGATGTTCTTCCTCATCACGGTTACTCCCGGTATCATTATTATTCCGGTTATTGAGGAGTTGAGTGAGCATCTGTTGAATGTTGTCCAAAGCTTCTTGCTGGGTCTTGAAAGTTTGCTCCTGAGCTTCCAAACGCTGACGAAGGTCATCATTACCGTTTTCAGCCATATTCACTGATACTCTGTCTGTTCGTACCGAGCTGACTGTTGCCGAAGAGGCATACCCACTGTCTTCGTCCTCTTCATCAGACCATTGGACTAATCTTTTCATTGGTTTTGGTGAGGTTACTACAGTTGAGGAAGATGGCTGTTCATAACTGTAGGGTATTGCAACCCTAGATCTGGTATTTTGAAAGACGCCTTCTTCATGAACCAAGACTTCGCCCAAGCCTGGGCTATAATCTGGATCTGGGGAGCTGTAGGGAGTGTCGTGGGACGCTCGTCTGCCCCTACGCAGCTCTCGTCCTCTTCCGGTCATGTTAACAGATGCAGAGGGCAGATCTCGCGATACGCCCCTTTTACGATGTTTCACCGGAGCTTGCACCATCAGTCGATCAAAAACTGATCGTCGGTCTGGAGGAGTGGCGGAGATCGGTCCTAGCTGGCAATGGACTGAGTGGACTGTCACCAACTGACATCCCACTTGTTGATAACGAGAGGGGGAAGTTCGGAGAGATTCTGACTTCTGTTTGCTTGTCAGGAATTCCCGCAAGTCAGACCCGTAGGGTCTAAACGATCTAGCGCAGAGGCTATGTTGGATTGCACATAGGATGATGTCCTGTTCTTTTTATCCCCGCAGAGGGGATTAGCACTAAATAGTGCTTCAGCTCTAGCTTCGCGGCTAAGAACCTTGGGAATATCCTTGGGTGCTGAAGCTGCATAAGCACCGCTGTTAACACTTAAGGATAATCCCTTAGCTCCGCTACGAAGCGTGAGCTTAGCGCTTAATGAACTGGGGAGCGAAGCACGCTGTGGTGCTTTGGTTCCAGCTTCGCGGCTATGAACATCATGCGTACCCTGAGGTACAGTAGCTTCGCTCATGAGAATGAGGCTGGCGTAAGGAGTTACTGCTCCTGAATTAGGCGAAGGCATGGTCGTCGTGACTTCGCGGCTGACAGTCTTGACGAAACAGGCATGCCTCTTGCCTTTTTCTTCGTGAGAGAGATGAACTTGCGGCGCAGCTACAATCGAGGCTTCATAAGAGCCTTCTGCTTTGGTCTCCACATCTGCTTTGACAAAGGAGACCTAGGTTCGCAGGGAACCTGACTAGCCACACGCGAGGCTGAGGGGTGTTGGCAGGATTCTGCTTCCGGTTTTACTTCAAAACCTTGGTCATGGAGACCTTTCTATACTTCCGTGCATGGAGCATTAGACCACCCCCAGAGAGGACCTTCAAATTTTCCTTGGTCGAAGTGAACGACTAGGTTCTCGAAGGTGACGGGCTGAAGATTCTGACCCTTGTATTGTGGGCCTGCTTCTTTGTTGCGTCAGAGAACCGTGGTAGGCTCGCAGAGAGCCTTATCTGTCTCCGCAGAGACTTGCTTTGAAGACTTAACCAGAGGGGCTCTGGCCACAACGGCTTCCTTGAATTCAGAGATAGACCCGAAGGTCTGTTCGTCACATTGCGACACTTGATTCTCAGCAGTGGAGAAATCAATCCCCAGCGGAGTCGCCATCTTGTTTTCCATTGATTTTACAAAGGGGAAAAACTTACAAAAAAAGAGTCGAGGAGCTAAATTACAAGTATTCTAAAAAGATTACAAGTAGATCTCCTCTGAGATTCTGGAGAAGTGTGCCGATAGGAGTCTGGTCAGCGCGCGACCACTTTATCCCTTTGACGATGCGATCGATAGGATTCCCTTCTCGCCTAGTTCGGGGAATCGGAGAACAGAAGGTTGGTAGAACCCTCTTGTTACTTCTCAAACCGCCTTCACTTGGGAATTCCTTCTCGCCTGGTTCTGAAAATTCCTTGAAAGGAAGGAAGGTATTAGGGTATCAGCACCCTGATTAGAGAAGCAATTCTCTGAATTCTCTGAATTCTTGAAAGCAAGAGAATAGATCTCTTTTCGCCGTCTCTCTATTTTTCAGCCTCTCTCTTGCGTCGTGCCGTGCTCCTTGTGCCTCTGGTGGGCTATTTATAGGGAGATCAGGGGTATAATCGTCCCTTGAAAATCTGGAAACAGATTGAGTCAATCTGTTTAAATCTGGAAAGTAGCCTTGCTGCGAGGCTAGAATCAGCTTCTGCGAAGTTAGAAGTAGCAGGTAGCGTTAATCTCCTGATCTGTTTTGAATCTTTCCATATAATTAGAAGATCTCCCCTGATCCTCTTAATTGTTTTAGGAGAGTCAAGAGATTATGGCAAACAACTGCCAAATTTGATCTCAGATTTGATCTTGATTAGATTTGATCTTGATCTTGAATTGATTTAATTTCATCTGGAGATTTAATTGGTCAAAGGTGACCATAACAGACCCGCAGTGAAACTGCCGCGTCGAGCTCACAGCGGAGCTGGAAGGAGCATTCTGGCGAAATTAGAAGAAAGCTCTTCAGCGGAGCTAGATAACATCTGTGGCGAAGCTACCGAACATCTGCGCGGTCGTGTGTGGCTTCGAGCGAAGCTAACTCTCTGCGGAGTTAACTGAGCACTTCAGGCGAAGCTGTAAGTTAGCTCTCTGATGGAGCTTTGAATTGCTTCAAGGCGAAGTTAGGCAATCTTAGCCTCTCAGGCGAGGCTATCCCTTTAGGCTCATGTGATGCTAAGTGTCGAGCTAACCTAGCATCTTAGACCTGCTTAGGTCTCTTCAGAGACAATCTGGGCTCTCTGTCTACTTCACTGGATCAGTAGAGTCCAAGTTGCTACTTTGTCCCTCGGAGATGGGTACAGAACTGGTCGTCAGCTTGTCTGTCACTTGTCTTTTGTAAATGTCAACAAGTTTAGATATTGTTCAGGCCAGTCAGGAATCTTATCTTTTTAAAGTGTCAACAATAAATTCTAGGAACCAATAATTATATTGCGGTGAGTTTTAGCAGATTGCTGAATTTAATAATTTATTCTTGTGGTTCTAATTTAATTTATTATTATTATTTTTATAAAAAATTAAAATTAAATTCACAAGTTAAATCTACTTACAGGAGTTGTTCTTCCTTGTTTGCTCCTCAATCTCTGTACCTCAAAACCCTTTTCGTTCATGATCCACTTGAGGAGAAGGGAAAGATGAAAGTGGGGAGAGATTGGATTAGGGTTTTCTCTTGAAGTAAAAAAGAAAGAAAGAGTTGGGTCTTTATATAGGTTCTTAGATATTTTATAAACCTGAATTCCAGTTAGATTTAGATTGCTTAATTTAGTAATTAGGATTAAGATGGGAGTTTGAATTGAAATTTAAATTATGATTATATATTTAAATTAGATTATAGATTTAGATTTGGATTAAGATTAGGATTGGGTTTTGGGTAAATGGGTAAGGATCTCAATGGTAATGGGTTATATTTGAGCTTTAGTTAAAAGAAATAAGTAATATGAAGAATAAGAAAATAGAGAGTGGGCTGCAGGCTTAGTTTTGAGCTTAAAGAAAAATAGAAAAAAGATGAAAATAAGGAAGTGGGCTTGGCTCATGTGGGCTTAGCATAAAAATGAAAAGAAAACAAAAGGAAAAGGAGAATGGGCTGAGCTTATTGGGCTTGGAATGAAAATAATAATACTACCCATTAATAATAATTTAAAATAACTAAATATAAGCAATAAGAGTCTACAAGTCATAAACAATAATAATACTAATAATGATACTAAATCAAGTTAATTAATAATACTAAGATAATAGGTAGAATCAGGTAAATATTTAAAATTAATTATATGGTATTATTAAATAAGGGATATTACAAAATCCTATCATCAATTTGAATTTGGGTGTTGGAATTATTCTGAATCTTCCTGGGACCAATCTTATGCAAAATTTCAACCCAATTGATCCTCCATTGACCTATCACCCCATAACTTGAATTCAATAGCATCTGTGAGAACACACAACCAACACTAGAGGAAGCTTTTGAAGCCTTCATGCAAACTTCAAAATGATTGCTCGATGACAGTGTTCAAATCTCAGCCCACCTAGATATGATAACAAGCAAGTTATCTAGTGGGCAAGAGAAGGATTTCTTGTCCACTCAATCTGTTCCTGGACCGATAACTTCAACTTTAGAGCACATTCATGTTCATCAAGTGAACAATATTCAAACTGTGAGATCTGAAGAGCAAATCTATGATCATACTGACATATCTATTCATTCCATCGAGATACCCTTCGAGTCCACTCCATTAGTGCACTTTAAATAGTTGGAAGAATTTGTAGAAGAGAAGCAGGTTGAGGAAGTCGTACATGCACATGAAGCGTGTTATTCGCATGATGAACCTCAGTGTCTTGATGATTTGTTCAGAGAGGATGTTAATACACACACACCCCTTCTTTGGAGCACATTGAATCTTTGTGTAAATATAAAAGTGTAAATGATGAACTTTTCTTTCTTGATAAGAAACTGATTAAGGAGCCAAAGATTTCATCTAATCATGCTGAGAGAATGGACGAAACTGCTAAAAATTGTGAATATGCCTTTATGGATAATGAGCCTCTATTTCTTGATGAACTTTTTAAGGATAAGAGCGATCATGATTGTGAGAAGATATGTGTTGAGAATCTTAAATCTAGAGTTTTCTTTGAGAAAAAAACTTATTTTGAGTATCTTCACTTTTGATGAACCAATCAATGATCAAATTTTTAATTGCCCTTCAAGAATCTCTTATTGATCAAAACATTGAAAACCTATTTTAAGACAAACTCACCTGTTTAGATGAATCAATTAGGGATGCTTTGGTTAGTTACACACCTCCAAAAGGAATTGTTGATCTAAGTTTTGAGGTAATGTTCGAGTATGAGTTCAAATTTCTAAGTATTCATGTTGTGGATGCTCCAATTGAGATGTGTGATGATGATATTGGTGTGAGTAGAAGAAATGAGAAGAAGAGTGGGAGGAGATTGAGGAAGGTGAAAACCAAATTGGAGAGGATGAAACTAAAGATGACAAAGAGATTGACCTCTGATTACATTTCATACTTGTATTATTATCATCACATTTATACATTTAACCTTTGATTATTCTTAATTAAACTTTGCTATTGAACCCTCTTTTGTTTCAGATTATCCTATCTAAATTCAGATTTTAATTTAAATCGAATTGAAATCAAGATGAAGAAAAAGATATATCATCATCTCCATAATTTAGGTTGGATATAAAGGAGGAAATCAACTTAAATTCAGGTTACTTAAGCTCCAAGTCAAAGAGAAAGGGGAGAATTCAAATTTAAACTCAGTTTGAAGATAACTTGCTTTCCAAGTTATCTAGAAAAGATATCCTTTTAAAATTAAGAGTCAAAATGAAGATTCTTAGGATATATTTTTGATGGATGAACGAGATGAAGCCAGAGCCAAAAACGCAGCCTCATCCATCATAGAAAAGCCGCGAAAACTACTGACAAATCGCGAAAACGCGGCTTTCTTCTGGTTTCTTCTTTGGCGGTTGGGTGTACAAGTTCTACTAGGAATTTACCTCCT
This sequence comes from Agave tequilana, assembly GCA_038442645.1. Lineage (NCBI taxonomy): Eukaryota > Viridiplantae > Streptophyta > Magnoliopsida > Asparagales > Asparagaceae > Agave > Agave tequilana. Next base: position 879,880 of record JAVJIF010000243.1, on the reverse strand, counting down.
AGTTCCCCTATAAATACCCATGTAGAGCCAGAGGAAAGAGACATCTTAGAGATCAAAGCTTAGGGTTTCCTTTAGTATTCTTTTTCTGCCTAATTATCATAATTATTAGAATTTTAGTTTGAGTGATTTGTAAAGAGACGAAAGAGCGATTGTATTTTGAAGGTGACACTTCAATAAACAAGGTTCTTTTTTCTTCTTTCAATTTCTCTTGTTTTCTTTATTTGCTTTTGTTTTCTTTATGCAATCCTCTTCTTTATATACCATGCTTAGTTTAAACTCTATCATGCTTAACTAATTTATTTCATGGTTTGCTAATCTCTCCATCACTACTTCTAGTTCTATGTTGGCTAAACTGATTGAATCCTATGCATGCTTAAAACCCTAGAATTAGATAATCATCTTGAAAACTAATGATAATAAAAAGTTAAACTAATTATTGTTATTACTAGCTAATATTTTTGCTTACTTTATGTCTAGATAGCTTTAATGTTAGATTTAAATAAATTTTCTTATGCTATGCTTAGAAAACTTTGATAATCTAATGTAAAAACTTAGCTAGTATGTTTCAATTAGGGATAGCTTTTCATCTTATATATCTTACTTGAAGCAAATTTTCTAGGAACAACTTTTATGATTCAATATAAAGTTTAATCTTCATAGACTAATAAGTTAGTGGTGGTAAATGATTAGTGAACTATGAACTTTTCTCACAATGAAAACAAAATCAATCTTTCTTTCCAAACAAAATTCTTTCTTCTAATTCTTTAGAGCAATACTATGCTGAAATGCTTTCATTATATCTCTCCCTGAGGATCGATCCGTATAACCATTGCTATTACGGTTAAATTGCAATAATTCAGAGGCCATCACAAATCAGATAAATACTTCCTTGAACTCTGTCTTTTTGTCAATCAACCTCTCCAATTTGTCCACTGAAGAGAACCCTTGGAATGTTGATAAACGAGTTTGAGAGAATAGACCTAGAAAGATCTAGGTGTGGGGGTGACGTTCAGTTGTACATATGTATATATTTGTTTTATTTATCTTATAATTTGTGAGTTTTTCATTTTTCTTTTAGTCGAGTAAGTTTTTGTGAGTTTTTTATTTCTTTCTTTCTCTAACCTATGTGGCGAATTTTTATAAGTCATAAAAGATAAACAAGGCTGCATCCAGCTCTCATAGGGAGTATTTGTGTTGCTTCGGCAGCTGGGTTATCTAACACACTGTGAGTATTTCTAATTCTAACAAATTGTATTTCTCATATTTTACTCATGTATGTTTGGATGGATGCTTTAATCTTTTATTTGTATGCATATATGTGGATGTGTGAATTATATGCTATCGTTGTATCTATTCATGTGCATGAGGATATGGCACAATTTAGTGTGTGGAGAGATTCACTTGTTTTCTTTTCTTTTAAGAATCTTTGTTTTTAAAAAATTGAAAAATTTGAAAATTTTCTACAAATAGTTAGCTAGTGTTTAAGTGAATTAGTATTCATGAGTGGAATTTAAAAGTGAAATCGAGATGAAAGAGTCTCATAGTTTAAAGTAAAGAGTAGAATAAAACCGACATGCCATCTAAACTTAATTTAAGTAATTATGTACCTAACAACAGTTGCACTATAATTTCATAGGCTTGGGATATTCATTACAGCTGAATATTAAAAAAAAAAATATATATATATATATATATATATATATATATATATATATATATATATATATATATATATATATATATATATATATATATATATATATATATATATATATATAGCCTTATTTTGTGGCCTCAGTTGCTTGAGTGATTAAGTCCGTAGGAATGTTTCTACACTTAATGCCCTAAGACCATCTGGTTTGGGAGCATTGTTCAAAGCTTGTTACATGAGTAGCTAAGAAAATCTAATATGACAAGACATTTTAAAAATCTAACAATTTTGATTATCAATTAGTTAGGTGCCTTAGGCTCAGGAAACCTTGGTAGTTATGCGAAAGATAGTTAAAAGTGTTAAAAAAAAAGAAAAAGAACAAATTTATCATTACAAAAGAAATATGAAAGTTGGAGTCAAATATTCCAAGCTTAAGAATTACATCACGATCATAGGGTGCATAGGATCTCAGACGTAGGATAGGTGACAAAAAGTTTAGGATTCTAAATTTTACTTTATAAACAATATGATTTCTTGAATTGATATTGACATGGAGAATGAAATTTGTGGACACTTGTGACTTTACTAACTAGTTAACTTGTGAGGATAATAAAAATAATTTTTCCTTTTCTTGATTTTTGGTTATCCCTATTTTACTTTTGTTTATTCCTTAATCTCATTCTTTTATAGATTTTGTGGGTGTAATCCACTGAAAATTCTTACGAGACAAAACTCGTCCTATAGGGGTAACCTAGGGGTTTAACAACGTGTTGCACGGGCTAAGTGCAACCGTGATTACTAAGAAAGTTAGTTAGATTAGGTTAATTTTGTTATTCTTTTTATTTGTTTTGCTTGAGTACTAGCAAAAAATAGGTGTTGGAGTATTTGATTGACATGAATTTATATAAATAATGTTACTCGAGTGTTTTTAGTGGTTTTGCAGTACAGGTTTACTAAAAGGAGAAAAGATTAAAATTGCACAATTTGAAAGAGTGGTTAATATTGCTTCATTGCACCTGCAGTTCACAATCCAAAGAAATCTACACTCAAATCTATATAGTTGAAGTTCAGCAGGGCAAAAACGTAGCTCCACAAAAGTCTAAGGGTGTAAAGGCAAAAGATTGACTAGAATTTCAATTTGGAATTTATATTTATTCTCTATATAAATCCTGTAAATTGTATAGACCTTTATGAAAAGAGCCAAGACCTAGGCTATGATGCATAGTCTATGGTTTTCGGCTGCCCTTATTTTGATCAAATTTTGCCGAGTTTTTGACCACTTTTTTTCAGAATTTTTCCATTAAAAGAAGTTAATTTTCGGTGGCTCATTTTTGGGTCGAAACTGACTTTTGATTTAAAGATCACTTTATCATTTTGGCACTTGCTTTTATTATCTGGTCGGTGAGAGCTTTTAGGAGTTGAATTGTTTATTAATTTTTTTTAGTGCTCTATTCATCAGGGAGTACTTTGGGTTGAATATGTTCTCTGTTAGGGGGTACTTTTAACTTTAGCACTAAGTTTTTTATTTATTGCAAGTGTGTGGGAAAATTGACCATTTGCCAACTGGTTGCGTCTGCACTACAAATTGGTTGAAGAGTTTTTCTAGTGCTTTATTCACCTGGGGAGCAACGCGTCATGGGGCCTAACTCAAAAGATTGTGCTAGGGGTGTCCCGTGTCGGGACGGTCAGGGCCCAGGCACAGCGAGCCAGTAGGTGGGTCGGGCCGATCAGGCCTGCCACGCCCGGTCATATTGCGGCCGCCTGACCTGGCCCCGGCCTGGGTTCTATTTCTGGAACCCGGGTCCGGCCTGTGACTTGGGTGACCCAGACCCGGGCAGGCCCAAATTTTTTTTAAAAAAAATAAAAAATTGTTTCATTGAATACTAAATAATATTATTTTCTAAGTTTTACAAAAATGTTCTGTGGGTTAGTTGTTCGTTGGGCTTTTGTAGTTTAGGTGAGGTCATGAGTTTTAATCCTAAAATTTACAATTAATTGTTTATATTTTATTTGATCGGTGGAGGGGGTTGCTGGCGACGGAGGGGGGCGACGGGCAGCGATGGACCGTGGCCCGGACGACGGTGGATGGCAGAGGCATGCCAGAAAAGCCTGGTTGGGCCGGGTCGGACCGGGCCGGTTTGGCCGAGTCGGGCCGTACCAGGTGGGCCGGGCCCGCGTCCATGCCCGGGCCGGGCACAACTCGGGTGGGCCGTGGGCACCTTTGGCAGACCCGGGGCCCGGGTCCTACCCGGGTCGGGCCTTGCCTAGGCTTCCTCGAGCCGGGTAAGTGTAGGTTGCCGGCCCGGCCTGGCCCACTTAACAACCCTAGACTGTGCACAGAGCAGAGTGCTGTATGGGGTGGGGTCTACGGAGAGCCTTGGCCTTTGTGAGATCCACAATCTCTTTCCTTCTGTGCTTCATACGCGCGAGTAAGATTTTTTTTTTTTGCTCACCGCGTGACGCTCATCCCATGCGGTGAGCCATCAGATGGCCTGGGCGCTCCCACTCGGTGGGGCCCAGGCCATCTGAAAGCTCACCGCGCGCGCGGTGAGCATCAGGCGGTGAGCAAAAAAAGTTTCAGAGAGTAGGGCTCTACACAGGGGCTCGGGTTCTGCATAGGTAATTTGTTCATTGGTTAATTAATGTTAATAGTTTAATTAATTTAGTTATGTTTAATTAATTAGTTTAAATTAGTTTAGTTTTTAATTAATAGTTTATTAATTTAGTTATTTAATTAATTATAATTTATTTGTTAGATTATCTCTATACTAGTTTAATTATGTATAACTAGATTCCGTGCGCATCTGGGTAGGTGAACCTAGGCTAAATGATTGAGTGGTCAACCTGTAGTCTCCTATTTAGGACTGTACCCACACCAGTTGACCTATTACTTTTAAGAGATTATTTTTTAGAACCACTAAATATTTGACAAAATATGCACCTCTAGTTAACGATCCATGCTTAGTGATTGGTCACTAATGTTGCATATTTAATGTCACATTTCCATACTCATTTTAGAATAAAAGCCTGCATTGTCCTAATTATTTGTTTAATTTATTTGCAGGCCCAATCCTTAAGGAGATGAAGAGAAATGAGCCCAAAAGCCCACCAGAATTCTGAATTAAATCAGAATAAATTCGCACACACAAAATCAGGGCAAAATCAAGAGGTTGAAACCGGTTGAGAAGAATCCTCTCAGAATCAATCGGTTAAAGCCAAGAATCCAAGGCCATTTCGTCAGAATCCGGAGCTCAAACGACAAAACCAACAAAGGATAAAGCCAGAAGAAACCCCGGAGAGACCCACCAACAGGGTGTGGCCATCTGGCCACACCCTGGCCGCGAAAACGCGGCTTGGGCCGCATTTTCGCGGCAATCTTAGGGAGTTAGGGGAGCGTGAACTCCCCCGACCTCCCCGGGATCCTGGTTGTTGGGTTTTTGGCCTATAAAATGGCATTCTCTGTACTGAAATTGTACGCCAATGCAGAGTAAGATTTTAGACTAGTTTTTCCATTCTGTAGTTTAGTTTTTACTTTTATGTAACTTGTATGTAGCTTAGGGTAGAAGAAGATTTATGTAAGTAAGAGAGAGAGGCTGATGTTGAGAGTGACACCGACGATGTACCCTCCTCCTTTCTTCCATTGTCTCTGCAATTAATAAAGGTAAAAGTTCTTTTTATGTTTGTATTTTCTTTTGTTTCGTCTTCCTCTTCTACTTTACCTTGGTTGTTGTTGTTGAGTGTACAAGTGAATTCCAATGCAAGTATAACTAAGCTACGTGAGAGCCAGCGATAGTTCATGAAGACGTTCTCCTCTTTCAAAATCCGCATCACTTCATTCTCGCTAGGCGTGACGATATAATGTGCACGGGGCTGAGCTCGAGCTTATGATCTATGCGTTGAACGCCTCCGAAGCAAAGGTAGAACATGCAACGGTTTCCAGGTAAGTCATCACTCAACCTCGGTAAGTATCTCTTTACTTTTCTTTACTTCTTTTTTTTCTTTCTTAGTTTAGATCACCAAACCACTTCTTCCAAATCGTTTTCATTCTTCTTTCCACTTCATTGTACATAGTCGCTTTTCATCGTTTTCTGATTTTCCACCGTCTTCATCTTTCATTCTCTTCTAACATAACATAATTCTTTCACTTTTTCTTAACTTAAAAACAGAGAAGAACCTTCGCTTTTCTTCTTAACGATTTCAATAAAACTGTAAACGCTTCTATCGCAAACCCTCCTTGTGGATCACAACCCACATAGCCACTTGCTATAGCGGAAGAATTGAGCACTTGCACATCTCCTTTCTTAAGTTATCTAATTTCGTATTTTTTGTGCAGGTTTAGCCTCAATCAAATTTTGGCGCCGTTGCCGGGGAGGGTAAAACGGTTTTTATTGAAATCTGAATTTTTATTGCAAATTTTTTAGAACTAAACGAATTTTCTTCTCTGTTGTAGGTTACAGGGCAAGCAAAGCAGAAAATTATTATTGCAGTGACATACAAGTGGCCTTGGGCCTCTGCTCTAAAAAGCAGAGACCAAGGGCCCTCTGAATTGCCGCGTTTCCACGGCAAAAACTGCGGATCCGCGGCAAGAACGAGTTGACTACTAACAGCTTTTTGCAGGGCTGCTTAGTTTACAAATTCTAGTTTGCTGCAACTTTAATTTTTCTTATATGCCATAACATAAGCCTGTTAATAATCAACAGTAAAATATTTGTTGAAAAGATAAAAAATTGATTAGACATTTGCATTTTAGGCACGTGTCTTTTTAATTCCTTTATTTTTTACTGTTGAAGAGTGCTGGAGCAAGGTACGTATGCATTGCATTTAGCATAGGACTCACTTCTTGGTTGATTTATATCGCTTTGAGTGAATTTTACATATCTTGTACACTTGCACAAATTGATCTTAAGGGCACTAACCCAGTAACAAGATAAGGTGGGGATTTAATCACCCTTCCTTAGCCCAAAAAATCAGAATCCAAGCACTCACTAACCCAAGCCTAACTAAAATTGAGTAGACGTTGGCCCTAGGGACATCTCGGACTCAATTAGGAGATTATCCTAAGGGGGAAAAATGTTGGAATCTAACTCCTGCAAAATCAGTGTCTAGGAAAGGGATTGAGGGCCGAAAGCCCAAAGGTTGGTGGTTATTTAATTAAGGAACGTCTTTGACGGAAAACCTCCCACCAACCTTGCCCTGACCTGGCTGATTAGCTTGTGGTTAAAGTCTACATTAGACCTCCCGTGGACAGTCTAACCAGTTAGGAGTCGTCTAGGTCCTAAGTTTACCCTAACGTAGGCTAGAATTTTTTTCTTTTTTGTTTGTTTATTTGTTTGTTTTTCTTTGTTTGTATTCTATTGTGTGATATGGACTATAATAATAATTTTTTCAACTACAATAATAATCCATATTACACACCGACTTCATTTTCGGATATTACCAACCCGGCATATCATAACTTTGACCAACCTAGTGTGCCGGATTGGTCTTATCCAAATCAACATGACCCATACCCCCCATCTAATAACTATAATTTCCATAATGATTTTAACTCTTCACCGAGTCAGTGGGGATTCACCTCCCCCGAGCATAATTTCCAACCACCTTGTCCTCCTTCTCCACCTAGTTCACAATATTTTCAAGAGTCATACTCAGTTCCACCCGTCCAAAATAAGAAACCATCAATTTTGGAAATGAGTATGCGTGAGTCCAAACACAAATCCCAAGATCTGATGGACTCACAATTTCACTACCACTTCCAAGACAATTCTTCATCTTTTCATCAAAATAATGAACATATCACCTATGAAGAGATGCTTGAATCCATGACTCAGGCTCAAAACACTCGTAATCGTGACATAGATATGATGGTCGAAATCTACGTTCCCACCGTCCTGATGTCATTAACCATTCTGTTAGAGCCGATGAGTCATGTAGTTTTGGAAATCAAGATTCTATTTCAGAAAACCTTTTGAACTTGCCCAAACTCCAAATAAAATTGATAGTTTGGCAAGTTATCCCTTGCCTGAAATAGAACTTGAAGATGAATATGATCATGAACTAGAACTTAGTGATTCAATTTTATTTCTTGATTCAATAATGACTCCGGTATCTTCACCTGACTTCAATCTTTTCCCGGAGTCAACATGGGATCCTGTACCAATTTATAATGAAATTGAATCACCCATCTTTGAGGATCATATTGAACTTGACCAATTATACAATTTTGAAAGTCCTATTGACAAATTGGCAAGTTCTCAATTTTTTAATATTGAACTCAATGAGATATGTGACCTAGATTCTCATATCTGTGACCCAGTTCAACTTTCTGAATCAATATTGACTCCTGTTGTGTTACCAAACTTGAGTAATATTTTAGAGTCAGTTTTGATTCCTCCACCTATCATTCCTGAACTGGAATCACCCAAATTAGGTCACATTCCATTGTTAGAAAGTACATGTGGACTAGAGTTTCAATTTCTTGACTTGGACCCGCTTCTTGAACCAATTTCGACTCCTGAACCTTTACTTGACTTAAGTCACATTCCTGAGTCGGTATTAGTTCATGTCCTTCCTGAGTCCAAGTCAACCGTTCTATCATTTCATACTCCATTCTGAGACGAGGTGGTTGACAAATTTGACTCCGAAATCAATTATGGAATATAAAAATTAGATGGGGTTAAATACTTAATAAAGATCCTTTACGGATACATCTTTTTAATGGGTTATATTAAAGATATTTCTGGTGGGTTCCTCTGAGACCCAAGAAAAGTTGATTGGGCCGCGTTTCGTGGACCAATCAGACCACCACCGGACCACCACCTTAAGGTAACCTTTTTCCTTCCCTTTCTTCTTTTTCATGCATCTATGCATTAATTCATACATTGAGGACAATGCATGAGATAGGTGTGGGGGAGGGTCTAACATAACTTTTCTTTTTCTTTAAAATAAAAATAAAAAAAATTTTACTTATTTTTGTAAGAAATTAAGTTAATTTTAAGGAATAGGAAAATCCAAATTAGGATTTCTTATTCTTGGTCAAAATAAGATTATTTGTTTGATTTTTAGGGTTAGGAAGATAATTTGTCAAAGTAATTTAGTCTTGATCTTTACCTTGATGAAGTATGCACACCTCATACACTTACACACTTAGGGTTCAAAAACAAAGATTCTTATGCCTTATAAAAATATATATATATATAAAAAAAAGAAAGAAAGAAATAAACAAATCTAATTATTGATTAGCTAGGTGCTTTGGCCTAAGCAAGCCTTAGTATTTACGCGAAAGATGATTAGATAAGTTTGAAAAAAAAAATCCTCTGATTAAGCTGGGTATTTGTGCCTAATAAAGCATAAGTATTCACGCCTAAAAGAGGTTCATATAATAAAATTCTTAGTTTTTTGGCCTTGTCTGCTCGAGTCCTTAAGTCCTAGGGGTGTTTTCTCACCCGGTGCCCTAAGACCGTCTGGTTTGGGAGTCATCGATTAAAGGCTCGTTACATGGGCAGATTAGAAAGCCTAATATAACTAAGAAATAATACCACCATATATATATATATATATATATATATATATATATATATATATATATATAAATAAATAAGGCATAAGAGTTAGAGTTAATGAACCCTTAGTCAAAACTTTCACAGTCACAAGTGCATATGACTCAGGGTAAAGTAATAAACTAGATGAGAAGTACAATTTGACTCCTTACTTTGATTGATAACAAATTTTTGAGTAGAGACTAAGTTTAGGAATTAAAAATTCAATTTTCCTATAACTTATAGATTGCTTAGATCTTACAATCATATTTCAAATATTTTTCTCTTTCAAAATGCTTTTCGAAAATACTAACTCTTTATTTCCTTTCTTTATGGATTTTGTGGGTGCAATCCGCTGAAAACCCTCACGAGACAAAACTCGTTCTCTAGGGGGAACCTAGAGGTTTAACAGCTTGTTGCACATGCTCAGTGCAATCGCGCGACCTGCGAAAGTGGTTTAATAATCTCTAGTATAGTTTAGTTGTTTTGCTCGAGGACGAGCAAAAGATAGGTATGGGGGTGTGATTGGTCACTAATGTTGCATATTTAATGTCACATTTCCATACTCATTTTAGAATAAAAGCCTGCATTGTCCTAATTATTTGTTTAATTTATTTGTAGGCCCAATCCTTAAGGAGATGAAGAGAAATGAGCCCAAAAGCCCACCAGAATTCTGAATTAAATCAGAATAAATTCGCACACACAAAATCAGGGCAAAATCAAGAGGTTGAAACCGGTTGAGAAGAATCCTCTCAGAATCGATCGGTTAAAGCCAAGAATCCAAGGCCATTTCGTCAGAATCCGGAGCTCAAACGACAAAACTAACAAAGGATAAAGCCAGAAGAAACTCCAGGAGAGACCCACCAACAGGGTGTGGCCATCTGGCCACACCCTGGCCGTGGAAACGCGGCTTGGGCCGCGTTTTCGCGGCAATCTTGGGGAGTTAGGGGGAGCGTGAACTCCCCCGACCTCCCGGGATCCTGGTTGTTGGGTTTTTGGCCTATAAAATGGCATTCTCTGTACTGAAATTGTACGTCAATGCAGAGTAGGATTTTAGAATAGTTTTTCCATTTGTAGTTTAGTTTTTACTTTTATGTAACTTGTATGTAGCTTAGGGTAGAAGAAGATTCATGTAAGTAAGAGAGAGAGGCTGATGTTGAGAGTGACACCGACGATGTACCCTCCTCCTTTCTTCCATTATCTCTGCAATTAATAAAGGTAAAAGTTCTTTTTATGTTTGTATTTTCTTTTATTTCGTCTTCCTCTTCTACTTTACCTTGGTTGTTGTTGTTGAGTGTACAAGTGAATTCCAAAGCAAGTATAACTAAGCTACGTGAGAGCCAGCGATAGTTCATGAAGACGTTCTCCTCTTCCAAGATCCGCATCACTTCGTTCTCGCTAGGCGTGACGATATAATGTGCACGGGGACTGAGCTCGAGCTTATGATCTATGCGTTGAACGCCTCCGAAGCAAAGGTAGAACATGCAACGGTTTCCAGGTAAGTCATCACTCAACCTCGGTAAGTATCTCTTTACTTTTCTTTACTTCTTTTCTTTTCTTTCTTAGTTTAGATCACCAACCACTTCTTCCAAATCGTTTTCATTCTTCTTTCCACTTCATTGTACATAGTCGCTTTTCATCGTTTTCTGATTTTCCACCGTCTTCATCTTTCATTCTCTTCTAACATAACATAATTCTTTCACTTTTTCTTAACTTAAAAACAGAGAAGAACCTTCGCTTTTCTTCTTAACGATTTCAATAAAACTGTAAACGCTTCTATCGCAAACCCTCCTTGTGGATCACGACCCGCATAGCCACTTGCTATAGCGGAAGAATTGAGCACTTGCACATCTCCTTTCTTAAGTTCTCTAATTTCGTATTTTTTGTGCAGGTTTAGCCTCAATCACTTAGAGTTTTACCGCTTTTCTGTATTTAATTTAATTTGTCCTTTTTATTTACTTTTGATGGATTATGTAACGTGGATGATACCATATTCTTAGATCTAGTATTTAGTTTTAATTTTCTGGTAGGAATAGGAATTTGGTGATTGAAAACAGACCAATAGAGACAGGGGCTGACCGCTTGATTTTAGTTTAGGGGGATTCAATCTTAGGTGCTTGAATTGACTTTTTCTTAGATTGTCACATAGCCAAACTCAAAACTCACAAAACTTTTGAGCAATTCGCTTAGAAGTGTTGACACCGTAAGAACCACATATCCTTGTGGATCGACTATTAAATGCTACATCGAACGATTGTTCACTTGCGGTTAATATAAAATGAGGAGAGTAATCTCTCCATTAGCAGGCTTGGCGGTTTCGAGAGCTTTCCCCTTTCTTTTCCGAGCGGTGGGGGCTATGGCTGCAACTTGGAAAATGTTTTCTTTTGGTGGAACCATCTCAGTAGCGCGAGGCTATTTTGAGGAAGGGTGAGGATATTTGATGGGCAGACTTAAGAGTGTGGACTCAAAGATCCCAATGAAAGACCAAATGCAGTGGGTAATTCTTGAAAAATTTATCCACGCATCTAAAATGTTGAAATGTTACAACAAATATTAGATCAGACTAACACAAACATATAGATTTACGTGAAAAACCTGAAAGAAAAAACATAAAGAGAGAGGATTTCACTATAATTCAGAAAAATTACAATGGTTATCGTTCTAATCTCACAAAGTTGGGTTTCTAGGTTGAATTGATCATTCCCTGGGAAGGGGCATGCTATTTATACTGGTAGTGTCTATTGGATAAGTTGTAGAGTCCAACTCTGTTTAAACATTTAACTGCTTATCTCAGAGGCGATTTAGAGTTAAGCATCTTGATTTGAATTGAAGGAGCGAGCGTTCATCTTTATCTGGTAGTCTGCGACCAATATTAGATATAGTTAATCCGTTTCTGAGCTATAGCTGTCAGGTTTGGGCGAAGATTTGGCATCGAGATAGGGATCTTTGTAACTGATTCCATTTTCTTCCAACCACTTGAATTGCTCGAAGTTTGAATTGGATGAAGATTCTTATTCAGAAATTCTAGAAGGGCCATGTGTCACTCGCTTGTTTGAGGCTAGTTGGACGTCATGATCTCGAGGAAGTCAAAAACTGATCACTACAGTAATACTAGCTATAAGTTTTGTGCATCAAGTGTACATTGCTTAGATGTACTATTTTAGTCACAATTGTTTTTCTTGTATTTTTTATTTTTTTTCTTTGTACAATTTTTATTTTCTTTATAATTTAGATGTTTTATTAAATGAAAATTAAATGAGTGGAGTGACATAAATTAATCTAATGATGAAGCGCTAATAAGTCACTAACCTTACATAAATATGTTTAGTGCATTAGTTGCTCTGAAGATTACTTTAACTCGGTTTTCACATATGATATGACTAATCTTACATTTCATAAATAGAGGACTATTGAGCAATAGCAATTTGAGAATTCTCTCTAAGTTCTAATGTTAGAAGATGTAAGGTCACATTATCTATTATCACATATAATACATTTGAGAACTAATTCTCATTAGTCTCAATGCTAACTTATAATACACTTGAGGACTAATTAGCATATTCCAATGCAAGTTTCCGTTATAAAAAAATGTGTGTGTGTGTGTGTAAATTACTTTTGAGGACTAATTAGCATCCGCAATGCAAGGTTTCATTATAGAGAAATATTTGTCCCATCAAAAAATTTGGTGTGATGTGAATCATGTTGAAAAAAACTCACTAATAATCTATTTGTTTGCATCATTTATGGATAGCATATTTTATGAATACAAATTGAAAGCAGAATTTGTGGAGGAAGGAGATGATTTGGTTTTGTTATCTTTTTTCCTTCGCAAATCTAGAAAATTTTTAGAAGTTTTTAACTTTTCTATCTTCTTCCTTTTTCTTTATTAGGTTTTAGAATGTTCTTTTTTTAAGAGAAAATTTCTAAAATTCTTTGTACTGATATTATTTCTAACCCTCTTGTAAATTCTGAATATTTATTTTTCTAAGAAAAGATTCTACAATTTTCTAAAATTTTCATTTTGATCTTCTTACTCCTCTTTCACGTATCTAAAAAAGTTAATTTTTCAAGAAAGGAATTATGAAAGTTTTAAAATTTCTCAATTTGGGTCTTCTTCTCCTTCCCCCTCTCAAATTTCTAGAAGTTCAAAGATTCCCAATTTCATCTTGTTTTTTCTTCTTCACCTAATTTTTTGACAACTTTTACAAACCAACCATGCACTCGAGAGAGTGAAAAAGAGGAATCAGTGTAGGATTGAGAAAGTGAAAGCAAAAAGGAGAGAGACTCGGCGACGGCAGGTTACGGTGCACTATCGCTGGCCTACAAAGGGGCAATGGAGATAGAATTTCCAGAGATGAATAAGGTAAAAGACATAGATGGATGGAAGAGGAGGACTTTGAGACATCGGCAATGGTGAAAGGGACGAAGGGAGATGTGGACAAGCGATGGGCTAGAGAGAGAATATTGCAATGATTTACTAGAGAAAAGGGTTTCTTCTAATATTTGATTTAATTAAGAAATTAATAAATAAAATCTAAATCTGAAAATTAGTTAAGAGGCAGAGACCTTTTCTTATTTAATCAATTATTGAGACATGCTGTGAACAGAAACACAAGGCACTTTTATAGTTTTGTGTATGTGTACGCGCGCGCGCGTATTGGTAAAATTTTCAAAGAGTGTCTCCTTAGATTACAATATAAGGAGGCATGCTAAAACCCAACCATACACCATTCCCATAAACGATCCATTCCATTCATCATGATTTTCATGTCCTAAGATGTTTGTATATAGAAAATCATGCGATTAGGGCATTCTTTAACACTCGATCAAATGTGGTCATTTTTTCTATTATTGAAAAATCGTTCATTTTGTAACCATTTTTATGCATGGGTAAATAGTATTAAGAGTGCATGATTTTTTATAAACATTTATTTTAAGATATGTAGATAAAAGTCAAGAAGATCATCCTCAGGGGATGCTCCATGGTTGGATTTTAGGCATCTTCTTATTATAATCTAAGAAGACACACTAGGAACACTTCACCATAGTTGAAAAATTTTATTTCTGAGCGTCAAAACAAATGCGCAAGGCCTTGATGATAGCCCCTATTCAAAGTTCGCAACCAAACATATTTCAAGTGCTTATGGATGGCTAACAATGAATATGTTACAAATATCTAAGCCTCTTGTATGTTTTTTATTTTTACAGTTTGGGAATTGTAATTGGAGGCAATTTTTAGGACTTTCCTTTTATTTATGGATGGTAATTATGAGTGGGAATTTTCATTTCTGAGATTCAAAACAAAAGCATAAGGCCGTGATGATAGCCCCAATTCAGAGTTAGCAACCAAGCATATTTCAAGTGCTTATGAATGACTAACGATGCATATTTTACAAATATCTAAACCTTGTATTTTTTTTATTTCTTATGTTTTGAGAATTGTAATTGGGGCAACATTAGGGTCTTTTCTTTGATTGATAAATGATTATTATGAGTGAAAATTTGTATTTCTGAGCTTTAAAATAAATGTATAAAGCCATAAAGATAGACCCAATTCTAAGTCATAAATCAAGCATATTTCCAGTGCTTTAGAATGGTTAACAATGAAGACATTACAAAATTATGAGCCTTGTCTTTTTTTTCCCCTTGCACTTTAGGAATTGTAATTGTAGGTAACATTTGAGGCTTTTC